>JAGPOY010002810.1:0-14155 GCA_018983105.1 Silene uniflora
CCACAAGATTAGCATTTGCTTAGCCGACATAGTTATTAGTATTATTAGTAGTTGAACCTTATTATTTCAGTCAGTATCATTTTAATAATGTTGTAAGACAATTAAAGTTTGATTATTAATAAAGGACAGGCATTATTTCTTTCGATATTTCACTACCCCGGTTATGTCGGGATGGTAACGCTCCCATAGGCTAAGGGCAGTCCTTGGTAAAGGCCCCCCTTGGTTTATGAGGGTGTTACATTAAGGCACTTCATTCAAACTCAAGTTTGCTTCTATTTTCTTTCGCTGGCGTGAATTCTGTGTGTTCTGCTAATAACGCTACTTCATCAATAACCTCTTCTTTTGGCTTGCCTTTTGGAGAATCACCCAAATCGATATAAACCCTAGGAGAAAATTGATTTTTCTGTATTGTTGAAAGATTTCTAAGGTTTAAATAGTGGCGTATGAATATTTGCGGAGTTTCCTAACCCTAATTTTTATTTTTAAATAAAATTAATTTAATTTTTTTTATATATTTCAGGATTTAGTTTCAGAATAATACTAATTGGTGTTTTAGAAAAGTTGAAGTATCTAATTATTTTAATTTGAGTGTTTCCAAAATATTGGAGTCTCTAGAATATAAAAATAATAAAACTTTTTAGTTTCCTAACTCAAACTTTTTTCTTATCAGATTAATAATTGTTTTAGTTTTATTAATTTTTTAATCCAACAGCCAATAGAATTGCCTGAAAAAACCCTCTTTTATATATATACTAGAATTAATGCCCGGGCGATGCCCGGGCCAATTTGTAATATCCTATGATTATGATGTAATAATTATTTTCCTAAACTGAACTTATAAAGGCTAAACTGAACTTTATAAGCTTAACTTATAAAAAGATGGGTAGTGAGCTTTAGTTTTCTAGGTAAAAAAGGCACTTAAAAGTTTATTCCATTGGATTCAATTGAAAAGGGTGAACATCCAAATGGGTTTTTCCTGAAAACAATACAAACCTACGTACCCAAGCGTATGTAAAACACATATTCTAAACGATTGAATATTTAAGAAAATATGAGTGATTTGAGAATAGTTAAAGTTATACACAATCCAGGGGCGGTTCTAGGATTTAGTGGACGGGGGTGCGTAAAAATTTTTAACGATAAAATATCGAGTTATATGAAAAAAATAATATTGTTTAGTTGGATAAAATGTATGATATATAACATTAAATAAAAATTGTTCAATACAAGGATAGAACCCATGACCTCTTAAGAGGAAAATAGTCATAAAAACCACTAGACCCACATAACTAATGTGCTCCTTTACTAAAAAATATTGTACTCCGTAATTATTTTTCGGGACAGGGGATGCAGACGCACCCCCTGCACCCACGCAAAAAACGCCACTGACACAATCTATAGAGCTCGGAATTCTATAATAATAAAAACTGTTTAGACATGAAGTGTGTCGAATTAATATTTAAAATTTCAATAAGTCTTGCTGAAGACATGCACAATTGGTCACAAGCTGAAGACATGGTAAAATGTGACCACTTTAAGTTGAAAATGTAACCAGTTTTAGGTAAATAATTTTTAAGGCTATAATAGTTTATCATTAAAATGGTCACATTTTGTAGTTAAAATGGCAACATTTAGGCCGTCTTCAGCTTGTGACGAAAAATGCATGTCTTCAATGAGAATTTGTATTAAAATTTAAGTAGCTTTCTTCTTCTAGTATTTTGCGGAAGTCATAAAAAACTTGATCTTGAATCAAGGAAGAACTGATCGTGTAGCAAGCTCCATGCAATAGTGCTAGAACCCATCGTCGGGTTTGGGTTTAGCTCTCTAAACACGAACCTGACACGATGACGAGTTTACTAAATTAATTCTAATTTTTTTATTCATCATCACATAAATATACTTAAAACTTTCCAGATATTGACATGACACGAAAACACGACACAAACCCAACACGAAATTAGCGGGTTAATTAGGGTTGAGGCTTGATTACCCATTTATGTAAGTGGATCGACACAAACACGACACGGTATTTAAATGGGTCGGGTTTGGGTTGAAGGGTTTGTGACTGTTTCCATGTGACACGAACCCGACACGACCTGATCTGTTTGCCAGGTCTAGCTACACTGAACTTGTAGGAGCATAACTGAACTTGTAGGTAGTTATTAATTTTAAGTTTTTAAAAATTACTTTTGTTACTCAATAGGGAAGTGTTTTCCATGTCTTATACTGACCAAGTGTAAGACTGGTTTTCAAGTAACTCATCTATTATCTTCTTCGTTTTATTGAATTGAATTCATTAGTATTCTATTCTAGGCTGTTTAATTTGATTCTTTACATTTCCTTTTTTAGTCACTTATAATAACCTTTCTAAATGATTATGATACACCTTTATATAAAGACATATAGTACATGAAATTTTGATTTATGACCTTAGTTAAGGAGTTGATCGGGTGTGACATCTCCACTACATAGTCGAGTTGTAGTCCTTGTGTAACTGTATAATCAAACTTTCCTTAATTAAGCTAGTGGAGGTCCGGTTGATTTTTAGTACTTCGTTGATCATAAAAGATATTAGCTTGATAAGTATGTTTATGGTATTAGCTTGCTGTAGTGCGGTCTGCTCACGATCGTCGATCGGTTTCATTAATTCAACAAAACATGAGTATAAGTTCTTCAAACATTGTCATCCATGCTCTAACAGTCTAACATAAAGTGAGATAGTCACCCATAATTGTAAGCTTATTTGTACTCGGGTCTTGCTCCCACTACTAATAGTAGTTGTACCCGTTTCTTTTTACTCGATCTTCCTATTTGCCTTGAAATTCATATTCATATTGTATATAATAAACAAACGTAAAATAAAAGCTATCAAAATAGGGAAAACCAAAACAGAAAAAAAAAAGCATGTAGGGAAAATAATGAGGGATAGATCTAACACTATCTAAATTCACAATTATCAATTAGAAACATACGCAAGAGTCAGAGACTTGTAAACAACCTCGAAATTGGAAAAATACGTAGGTTAGATTTGCATGTGAGATTTTATTTAAACCGTTTTATTAGTAAGACGTATATATTGTCCATCCTAAGGAATACCGAATGTCAGAATGTTATTATTATCGTTGCACGAAGGCAAAAAAAAACACTTCAATTTTCCACAAAAAAGCAACAATGGGTTTATATTTTAATGAATCATCACATTGTTGCGATTCGTGTTTAACTCTCATGTGTTTAATTGTAGTTTGTTAGGAGCGATGTTAAGATAGGATGAGCCTTTCTTTACATCAAAATCAAATAACTGAAAGAAAAAAGAAAAAGAAAAAAAAAAAATCAACTTTCTGACTTCTCCCAACAACGTTTAACATGCATGGTTGAAAAAAATTCAAAGATCGAAACTTTATCGTTTTGCTAAGCATTAAAGAGGTTAGTATTCTAAGCATGCAAGTAATAAACAAAAATCATGAATATCTTTTTTTATAAAAATTAAACCACAATTTTTAACATTCGGATGAGCTAGTTAGTTGTTACCTTTACTGTATAGACTACGCAATATGAAAGTATAAAACCATTACAAAGTACTGTCCTCTATTTTTCACATTCACTCCCTGTTGTTTATTTATGCACCTAAAGAGATGGACTTATAATTACCTTTATACGGAATTGCAAAGTACGGTCCTCTATTATTCACATACACTCTCTATTCAGTAAGCCAGCAATCTTGCCTTCTCTTGTCCCTGAAAGTATTATGAAAACCATTATTAGAACTTCAAATAAAAAGAACAGACTAACAAATTATATAACTAAACTTACGATCAATTATAAATAAAAATTTGCATAGTCGTATACTCGTATGCATGCATCACAATTTCATAATAAGCAAACAAAAATAAAAACAATAAAAAAGTCGTCAATCAAAGATGAAGGATGAAGTATATGAAATTAAATCCATAGTTTTTTCACTTATATACAATCCATAGTGGAATACTTTAATTCCAATACAAATTCCATGCGCTTAAGATTAATATGAATTTTTATTATTCTCTTTTAGAATATTTTATAGTAGTAGATAACACAAACTCAACAACATGACAACGGGCATCTCACTAATAATTTTTGATTTGAATAAGGACAACCATGACTGAGTTAGAATACGACTCTTAATCGCTTGTCAATTTAATTGTTTTTTTTTTAATAAAAAATAGTAGTTATATCGAAAATAATTACTAAAATTGTATCTTTTAATTTCTTATCTTTATTTTAAAATCTCTTAATATATTCTTCAACCAATCACGTCGCTCGAAAAAAGCTTCTTTTAATAATATAAATAGATATTGATTTTAATTTTTCCGGGAACAGGAATTTTATTTCTTGATTAAAAGTACTAACAAGCTAGTAACAACAACTCCATCCCATTTTTAGCGATTTATATGTGATTTAAATTTACAATGACTATTATATGAGACGGTTTCACACCGTGACAGTCCTATTGTGTAAAATGACCGCTCATTGGTTAGCAATAAAGGATTGTTTTTTTCACATAAATGAACGCCTTCTTACCGTGTTAGACCGTTCTTACTCTATAATCGTGCTCAAATTATTTACTCATAAGAACACTAGTTCTTAAGATTATTATTGCTGATGAATTTTGTGGAAAACTAAATATGAGAGTTCTATAGTTAGACTTCTGACCTTTCCTGCAATAGTTATCTTCTCGACACCATGTCGGTCATTGCCTGCTGAATTTGGCTATGGAACTCTAGGAACTGATCAAAGCAAGTTGCAGGAGCATCTGTGGCGGTAGACTGTCGTAATGCCTGAAGGACAATATTTTGTGCTGTTTCTCTCTGTCAGACAGCTTCCTGTAACACGAAAAATAAGGAAGCGTTATTAGAATGATCAAATCTCGCTTAAGATAACAAGAATAATTGCAATGACACATGGTATACAGTATACACAGCTTACTTTGGTTAACAGGCCAAGCTTTCCCGGTAAATTGACAGATAGATGTGTGCTAGTCGATTTGAAGGTGGGATTACTAGACTTCGATTGTGATTGTGGAGTAGCCTTTGAGCTCGCAGACTTCTGCAGATTGCCTGGTACATTGACTTATATCCTTCTGCCGGCTTTAGGCTTGGTGGCTGTGTAGAACTCTTCTTCACCTGCATAGTCGAAAATGAACTCAGATGTTCGATTCATAACCATATAACCACATAATGACATAACATGCGTATTTCAGCTAGCTTAGGATGCTTTATTTCGAGTTTGGTTTACTCAGTTGTGTTGTTATCAAATTGTTTAGGAATATGGCCAGTAGCCCACTATGCCGACAATTAACATCCGTGTTGGACAAATGGGTTGGAACGAAATGTGACCGCCTCCAAATGTGATCAAGTAATTCTAGACGTTGAGGCGTCTATTAATGTGCTCTTGTACTCTTCTAACTCGAAGACACGGTCTTCTAAAATACGATCACCGTATCTCATTGTTTCGGATACAAATATGAAATCCGGATGCAGTCCGAATACAGAATCAGCAAGGAAACGACGCAGGAGTTGGTACATTGATTCACAAAAAAGAAGAAAAACAGAGCAGGTACATTAAGGAGTTAGAAGCAAACGGCACCGTATAAGAAAACATGAAAAATCTAAAATCAAACATATTTACAATGGTAGAATATGGCATACAGGAGAACTACCTAGTAAGCTAGTTTCGAGTAGAACGCGTCTAAGACAGTCCTTAACTGAGTGCAAACTGGCATCTTGTTTCAACATAGCTCTCAACATCCCACAGGAAGGAACCAAATGTGACCGCCTCCAAAACAAGCCTCTTCAATCCGGAAAATCCGATCTTAATGAGTTCATCCCTGGACGAATCAATAGTACCCTGAGGTGTAAGCACTACCTCAGGTTTCCCAAACAATGCTTCGGTGTGCTTCTCAATGATTGTAACCGCTTCCTTTGATCGAATTGTGGCATATCTTGCAAGAGTTTCCGAATCGAATCCCATCACATAGCTTCTTAGACGAGATGGTTTTAGATCAGACCCAAACCCTCCTTGGCTAATACCACCGGCCCATGAAGTTTCAACTTCGGGGTGTGACTGTGGTCTAACATCTTCTACCACACCTTGTTCAATAACTTCATTTTCTCTCTCGGATGCCCGTTCAGGAAGCACCTTCATGGCCTTCTCGAGTTGAAACCTCTGGTCAACACGCTTCAGGAAGTAACCATACATTACTGAAGCAGCATACACTTGTCCAACTCGAAGCTTGCTGATTTGCGCTATTGATGTCGAATCTTCCAACCGGTTTCCGAGAATAAGAGCAAGATGGTTTTCAATCATTTCATATGCCTCCGGAGAGTGAACCTGTGCTAGATTTCCGTCCACATTAGGCCATACGTCGACACGACCAGTCGGATGAGTTGAAGGTGAAGTGATGGAAGGGATTAAAGAAATATTTGAAGACATGAACTTCTGCACAACTAATGTGTACAAGATTTCTTCCAATGCTTTTCTCCTTTCATTGGCTTTAACCTCTGCAATCCTCCTGATAGTAGTATTGAAACATCAGAAACCAAGAAGTATCCTATGGGCTATGACAAACAAGTACCGACTCTTTCCATTTAGATTTACCCAACTTACATGTGGCATCAAATTTAAGAAATGGGGAAGTGGGGACAGGGGAAGGTATTTAGGCCAAGTTGAGGGAGAGGATAAGTAAAAACACATGAGGGTAAGTGGAGGACAGTGAGACTCGTCAAAGTTTACCACTAAGTAAACGGTATAAAATTGATTTGAAATAATATTACCCTGTAGTATACATGTCTGACAGATTCTGACATAAGTATGACCCTTGCTTACCTCATTTTAAACCAAATACACGAGAATTTTTCATAAAACAACCAAGTTCGATATTAGGAAGCACACCCATGGTAGGACACTTTAATTGAGTTGAGTAGCATAGCGCCAAACGAAGAGACTGATTCCGTATAATCCATGACGAAAGTTGTATCGGGTATTTAGTTTAAAAAACACTAACCTGTATAGCACTAACTCAGTGTCAGAAGGAGACTGGTCTTCCTTATTTTTTTCAGCTTCAAGGTCAGTTGCCAACTGCTCAAGCTGCTGGTCTACGGCAGCAGGTAAGAGATGTGGGTGGCTTGCTAAAATCTGAGACAAGAATTGTCCAACTGGAGACTCGAGCTGAAGTGGTGCAATTGGTGCCTCAGACTCGGAAGATGATGCCCTAACCGTGAAGCTCTTCCTGCTCCGTAGAGGCACCCTTCCAACCCCAAACTTTGCATGAAATGGAGAGGCCGACTACATATCGTCAAAAACAGAGAAAAAAAGTTAATTTCATGGCCTAAGTCCAGGGCAGCTAAATACAGCTCAAAGTTCATATGGAAACCAAAATAAACTCAAATATGCTAATCTCCACCCATTCTCCTCAGATACTTCATTTCATGAGAAAATTTTAGTCATGGCCGACTCAGAGTCGCATTCGACACTTGTAGCGAAGTCTCAGTACTGTAGGCTGAGATGTAGCAGGCTCCTAAAGGCCACAACATATAACCCATTCCCAACTAGCCAAATTTACACTCTACTCAGCATGCAAAGGATCAACATCTATGTTCTAAGTAAGTAACAAGTCCACAACTAGATCAATTAAATGGGGCAGATGAAGTTTAGTAAGTGTGCTTCCTGACAAAGAAGATCATTTCAAGATCACCAGTTCACCACTTAAAATGTAAAATCCCGCACCACCAGGTCCTCAAGTAAATTAAAATAAAAAGCTGGTCACCAACATACAAGGAAAGCTACTAACAGCTATAATTTGCTTAAGAACATTATAGTCTGACTTCTACAGGGTCAGAGGACGGTTTTCCTCCTTCCAAACAATCAGAAGCTGGCTACAGCACAAGACTGAGCATAGTTCTAAAGTCTGATAGCTACGAGTAATATTGTGTAAAACATCCCAAACAAAGATATTTCCATTTAGATTTTCTTAAAGTTAAGCTTTACATCAATTCCCTTTAGTCCCACACTCCCACATACAGTTCTCCATCAATAAAACCGCTCAACATTTGTGATGACATTCAATCAGTCAAAGCTGAACGTCTGAACTATAATAACTTATTCCCGAGCTCATGTACCAAGTCTCAGAATTTCCCCATAAGATAATCAAATCTCTCCCTAAGCGCAAGCACCGTGCAAATTTCTGGCTAAAATTCCCTTTTCATTTAAATTTGACCTCCCTCGCAATCACCGATTAACAAACCCGCTTCCAAAAAGGTGAAAAACCTCGGCACCCCTCACAAAATTTCCCACCAAAACGCTAAATTCTCACCACGCAACTCAAAAATCTCACAAATACAATCTCGAACACAACATTTTGACAAACATTTTTCAGTTTCGACAAAGCTTAAAACAACTCAAAATTCATTATCTTGGATTAAAATGAAATAAACAAAAATGGCAAATTCTTACTTATTAACAAGTTCATCAAGCATCAATTAAAAAACAATCAGATATTCATTCATATACAAAGGTAAAACTACATAGATCTAACAACTTTAAAATCAAACAAAACAAAAACCCAGAAAAGTTAAGAAAACAAACCTTAGATAAGCGATAATTAGCACTTAATCGAACCAAATTGTTACCATTACTAGCTGAAATTGAAGGTCTTGATGCAAATTTGTTCGAACTTGCGATACTAATTGGCAATCTAAGCACAGCTGCGGCCTCCATCGCAATCTAACGCACAAATAAAACACAAATTCGTAAGATTTTATCACCAAAAATTAACCTAATTTGAAAATGACAGAATTAATCGAAAAAATTGAGGATATTGAGTAGTTTACCTGAGAAGCTGAAGAATCGAATTCGGGAAACCCTAATTCCCAAATCAAAATAATTGAATGAAACGCGTTGAAGAGAAGAAAGGCAAAATTGAGTTAATTATTTACGAAGGAATTTTCTTTTTTTTTTTCTTTTTTTTTTTGAGTGGAAATGAAGTGGAAATAGCAAATGATTTATTTGGCACGAGGATATGAGATGATGAAGGGAAATAACAATATTTTATGATAGTGTTACGATGCATGAAAGTACAGTTATGTCCTTGGAGTTGGTGGCAAATTTTCATTTGTGAATTGTGACAGACATTTTTCGTCACAAGCTCCAAGTTGGATAACAAGTCATGAGACTTTCTGGGAGTTTGGTATACGACTATACGTATACCTTAACCTAAATAATATTCCTCTGAAATCTAGTTCAATTCAAATCGAAACGGATTTGAATCGGATTTAGGCCATGTTCTTTTTGGCTAAAAAGAGATCACCTGAACTGACCTGAACTTACCGGAGTTGAACTGAGCTAAAATAAGAGTTTAATTTGTGAGAAGATGAGCTAAACTAAACTGAAATCAAATCCAAAATAACATGACTTAATATGCTTCTGAAGCTGAAACATTGAACCGGACTAGCCAAACTGATTAACCCAAACTAAATCGATACAATTTCTCCACAAAAAATACAAAAAATCTCCCACTTTCAAGTTTTTCATTATTCTTTATTTATTAATCGTATTTCAGATTATTACATCTGAGTTACAAAATTTGAATTGAGACGTAGCTTAAGAAATTGACTCGAAACTAGACCTGGTAAAAACTGACCCGGTCGGAAATTGACACGAACTACAACACCTGATATCTGAATTGACCCGACCAGTGACCCGAGCTTTCTTGACCTGTTATAGACCGACCTGAAATTACCCGATCCGAAACCAGCCAACCCAAAATTGACCTAACAAAATATAACTATAATTAACCCAAAAAGACTTGAAATGATTTTTTCCCTCTTAATCATTGACCCGATCCGCTTGACCTTAAACAGACTCGACCAACAAACCCGAAATAACCTGACCCGACCCGACCCGAATTAACCTAAAAGTGTGACAAACCCGAACTGACCCAACCCAAATCCGATCTGACTGACCCGTTTGCCAGGTCTAATCGAAACTCATCTGAACAAATTTGCCCGACTGGATCCATTTAACTATTTAAGTATTTAACTCAAGTTCAAACCGACCAAAAGATCCGTCTGTTAGGTCTAGTTTAGGCACATATAGAGTGCCAGTTGGAAGGGTATATACGTGAATTCACTAGTGGGGAATTGAGGGCATAGGAAGAGCGTATTTAGATGACTCTGGAAGTGATACGTCGTCGTCGGCTTTGTAGTCTTTGGTGGTTAAGTGAAGATGGGACGTTGGATTTGTGGAGCATATGTCTGCATGGGACTTGGGACTCTTCTGTGTGGCCTTCCTTTACTTACGTGTAAGCTATTCACTTATGCACTGGATGGTCTCTAGCCGCGTCGAATATTTGTATGATACGGTTTTACGATAAAATTACCTTAAGATGATAGGGAGTAATATTAACCTATGTACGGAGTAATTAACTAGTGATTACTGATTAGTTATAAATTATCCCTTGATATATAGTATCTGGAGCAACTGTACTTATGAGATTAAGGATTTGTGTTTAACTTAATTTTAGTTCATTTTCATTCAGTTCAGTTAAGTTCTAATTAGTTCAATTTAGCTTTTTTTAGGTGAAAAGAACATGACCTAAAAGAATACCCATTTTCAAAACTCAAGTAAAATTATTGTTAGAGTATAAAATCGATCTTGAGAGTTGAGACTCCAACTATTATCTTAACCTTTTGGTTGAGAATTGAGATGGTCTTTTGACATGCTATTAGAGCCAGTGTGACCAAAAGTCACGGGTTTGAACCCCACCCCCCTCAATTATAAAGTGAAATATTAGCACATGTATGGGGAGACTTCAGTTGCATCCAGATTTCAAGTTCGATAGACATTCGTGTGAGGAGACGTGTTAGAGTATAAAATCGATCTTGAGACTCTAACTATCAACTTAAGATTTTGGTTGAGTTGGTTTCTTGACAATTATACTTCGTACTTTAGATAAACATCTCCAAGTAATAGTGGCTGAATTTAAAGATTTTTCAATTCTCTTGAAAATTAATTAGTCTCAGAGGGGGCATCAAGAACCAAATTGGGGTTGATCCGGAAAGTGTGGGAGTTTTCGCCTTTTGGCATTGCTTTCTCTAGGTGGATATATCTGTCTTAGGATTAAACAATAAAACGTGCAAATAGCTTCCAACTAGTATAGATAGGACACGTATTTGTTAATATCTAGGCGTTTTGTTTCTGTTTTACTATACTACTAGATTTCATGCCCGGGCGTTGCCCGGGTAATATCTAAACAATGATTTCGTAATGTTTTACCATAAGATTGCTGTTTAAAATGAATTGCTTTTTCAAGAAGGTGTAGTTTATGAATTGTTACCGTCATTGCCATGAAATTGCCCTGTCTTATCTCAACAATAACATTAAAGTATTTATCATGACAATTGTTAATTTCGAAATACAAACACCTTAGAATCACAATATTTGAGTTGATACATTTAAAAACGTATCTAATTTAAAATGATTGATAGTTTTCCAAAACTATCTAATGTCTTTTATTGATATCGCTCTAAATCGCCGTTCTAAAAATAATCTTATCCTATATGACCTTTTGAATTGATTTGTGCCTTTATAGGGTATGTCGAGGATTATATATTTACTCAATTGTCTCATACTCAATTGTCTAATATTCCCTTAAGTTGCTTTTGACAATGTTAAGAATGTAAATGCATATATAGACAATCTTATTGTGAATTATTTATCAAGAAAGTTTTAGTTAATTTTAGTAAGAGCAAATCAATATATACATTAAAATTTTATAAATTTTGGTATGAGACCGTCGCACATAAAACGTATATAAGTGTAGAATCGTACCAATATCGCTCCGAAATTAAACTCTACCACTCATATAATAAGACCACTCATAGACATGATTAATAAGAAATTTTCCTATATTAAGTCAATCCCATATTACATTGTGAAATAACACCCAGAGACAGAGGGAGTAGCAAACTTGATCTATACACCGGATATAGTAAATTCTGAAACAACTTGCCCAAATAATGTAATTCGATGGAGCGTAATGTGTCAACATGCCAACATTCAAGTGCAGTAGTGTCTGCTCACTATATATCCAACAATGGCTACTTCTAAAAATCAAAGTGCACATATTCACATTGTTCTTTTCCACTTCTGTACCATATTCACCATATTCAGTACTTCGTATGGTAAAAAATGGATAACTAAACAATATGATAAAACCTCACCAATCAATACTATATATAATTATAACTTATGTTATGAGAACAAATTTTTGTAGGTAATTTGATAATGTCCCTCAATTTTTCCTTATTGAAATATACTCTGACATTAAACTACACACAAAAGAAACATTTTTAAAAATCATAGCAAACAAAAAAATAAAAACACCAAATGAACTGTATACCAAGTAAACAATATTGATGTCCAAAAGCAATCGATACCTCATACCTCCGTAGTTGTTACTCCGTCCTCCGTATATAGTTATTATGTTGTACAAAAGCATCAAAATCTTCCATCTTGCGAACTTCAATCAATCTAAACATAAGAATATAAATCAAAATTAATAAAGTACTTCTTTGGATATCAATGTTAATTAGTTGTATCACTTGTATGCAGTGCTAGGTAAACAATCAAAAAACAAAAATACGTTAACAAAGTAAACATGCAAGTGAATAACCCTAAAAGGAGAATATAGTGAAAGACATCTTATAGTATATTGCTATAATGCTATGTTTATATCCTAGTCAAATTCTAATGCCGTGTAATCTTATCTTTGTTCAATTTATTTTTGCTGGTCAAATCACATTTGGAACGTAACTACATATCAAATATTGTTATGGATTATAGATAATTCATAAAATTTGAACCAATAATATCGCTCGAAAATTTGAACCAATGAAATCGCTCCAAAAGTTCCTCTTTTAAGTATATAGATAGATTTAACTTATTTTAATATTAAAATGGATAGTCACGTCTTAAGCAATAATTTGGGCTAGAAAATTAAGGAGAATATTCCCTTAATTTAGCCTCTCTTGTGACATAGTGTATCCGTCATAAGGGAGAGACGAGTCGAATTGATACCACATTATGTTATATGGTATCAAAGTAGTTGGGTCCATCTAAAAATTGATTTGACTACACTACATTAAACAAATAATAAATTAAAGGAGGTAAGGGGTGCTTCCCCATGCAGGTATGCTACTAGCTCACTCCACTGCCCCAATTAGCCTCACTTCTTTCTTTAAACACACTCTCTCATCAATTACTCAAACTCCATCTCTGACCAAATTTTTCAAAAACCAAATTAATCATCATCATCCCCTCCCATCAAGAACACAACAATGCATCCATCTTAAAACTCCTTCTTCATCTCCTAGCTATTGTTCATCTACCCCGAACTTCATATACTAGCTTCTAAATCTCCTAGATAATCATCATTATCTCCAACCTTCCTAAAGATAATGGGTAAAGTTAAATAAACTGATTGGAGTGGGAGTCGAACTTGGATCTCTCAAGTAATAGACAAATTAGGTACCACTACACTATCCTTTGTCTTACTCTCCTACCAATTATTCATCTTGGTACTGGAGAAAGATCTACCAGACTAGAGCTCTACTACAACCTGCATATCAGCAGCAGCAATGGACCACGGGAAAAGCATACACGATAGCACAGGTGTAACAACCCGGATTATAAAACAAAGGAAAAACGTAATATAAATAAATATCAGAGTATATCACAATGATAACTGGGTCAAGGTGGCGGAAACACCTAACCCAAATCTGGATCGATACTGAAACCGAAACCAAACTAATACATTATTCAAAGGTTCTTAACGTAAAGCAAACTCCTAAGTTTATTATTAATCTCGCCACACAGAACTTCCCAGCAAGATATCATCCAAACAGCAGTTCACCTGAACAACCTGAGAATGAGGGGTCGACAATCAGTTAGGAGTAACTAGATGCTCTCCCAGTCATGTTTACAACAATTGAATATAACCAACAATCATTAACAATTTAAATGTAAAACCAGTAAACATGTGAGACCATCTATACTCATGAAAATCCGACAATAACTTATCAACAAACGACCACATATCAAGACAACCATCTGAATATGAAAA
>JAGPOY010002811.1:0-14155 GCA_018983105.1 Silene uniflora
CAAGCTAGAACTCAGTCAGAAGAAGCACAACCATACACGGATCGATGACATGGCAATGACAGCTGGAAATTAGTTGTACATAATACTGTATATATATCAGAGTAGTTAGTTATAATTATTTAAGAGCTGTAACAAACTTTCATACATCATCAATAATATCAAGCTCGTTTATTTAGCTTTGAGGGTTTACTATAATTGGAGCTTCATTTCACCATTAATGGCGATAAGCTCAGCTTCTCAAATCTTATTAGTGGATCAATTTGCCGAGAGGCCGTGGTTTTTCCCCTTATTTGAGAAGGGGTTTCCCACGTAAATTGTGGTGTCGATTGTCTAGTTTCTTGCACTTTACTTACTTTGTTGGTGTCCCCCTATTTATTGTGTTAGTGTGTGTAAGACGGTCTCCCTATACTTTATTGTTCGATTGTTGTAGTGACCCGCTTTCGCAGCGAGTAGAGAAAATCCCAACACAAGTTAGAGCGCGTAAATCTTGAATTCCCACGCAAAAGATTGTTTGGATAAAATTGTCTTCCAAATCTTGCCTATTGTTGAAAGATTTTAATTTATCTTAGAGGCGGGGAAATTGATCCCTCAAGATCCCTTTTCTTTTCCCTCTAAATACCTCAATCCAAACACACGGTAAACACATATCAGATTATCAGTATTTAAGTCATAACCCTTACAAGTGAATTCAATCGTCAACAAGAATATTCATGACCATCTATGGGAAGTACACAAAACCACGCTTCGAAAATGGATCCTCTCTATTTCATTTCTCTCCATTTCCTTTCACATTCTCTTTAAATACTAATTTCCCCTCACTCTTATTTTTCCTTTATTTTTATGTGTAAATTTAGAACCGTTAGATGTTGTGAAAATACGATCCGGGCCATCGATAAGAACTTGTCTCTCCATTTCTTTTGAGGAAATGGAGAGAAAACGGACACAATGTAAGGTACCTTAATTAAAACAAAACTAATAAGTATTTGCAAAACCAAACAAACTCATGCAATTATAGACACAAGAGTCATGGTAAATGATAAGTGCAACGCGGGCATACATAACTAGCAAGACAGGACTCAGGTCCTCCCGGTAGGACGACAATTATAATACAGTCCTAGTTTAAACCTTGTATCAGACTCGGATAACATATTGCATCCGATTCATACCCGAAACATGACATATACAACCACCAGAGGTCAAGTAACTCGATCCGAAAACATGGTATATACAACTACCAGAGCTCGAAATTATGATATTTTGTCACACTAATTCCGGTCCGATCTGAACCGGTGCACACGTCATGGTGCTCCTAAGAGGCACCAGTTCAATGAAAGTAGGGGATGAACGTAACCATTTCTCCCTATGTGGCAGATTAAATAACCTTAAATCAAGTTAGAAAAGACAGCCCAACATAAGCATTCTTATAATGTAACCCCGACGACGACATGGAAATATCACCAACCTCGTTAGAAATAATACTAACCTACTCTACTGCGACTCGTTGAGCCTCCCTCTTCAACAAAATATTTGCAACCTGTTAAATTATTTACCCTTTCCATTTCAATCATTTGTTTCTCTTTTATATTCTTTCTCAGTGGACTTTAATTAAAGGTAACAAATGATGTGAATACAGAAAACACGCACTATAACTTAAATAATACCGACTATATTCCATTCGTCAGTCTATTTTTTACTAACGAGTTCCCTGTTTTTAACGATTAAACCTCGAGTTAAATATCTAAATTATCAATTTATGTCAATCGGGATAATATTGTAAACAATCCACAAGCGAGATATATTTAGATCCCGTACAAAGTAAGAATAAGTATACAAAAAAAAAAAACACTTGTTTTTACCACAAAATCTCATTGAAGACACACCATATCCGTCACAAATGAAGACGGATTTCCTCTCACAAAATACCCATCAAGGGTGAGTGGGGGGGCACATGGAGGGTGCCCACCTTGTCCCCTCTACCCATTTTCTCTCACAAATTACTCGTTGCAAGATCCAACCCGTCTTCAGCAAGACTTTTTGATTTTTTTACTAACGAGTTCCCTGTTTTTAACGATTAAACCTCAAGTTAAATATCTAAATTATCAATTTATGTCAATCGGGATAATATTGTAAACAATCCACAAGTGAGATATATTTAGTTCCCGTACAAAGTAAGAATAAGTATACAAAAAAAAACACACTTGTTTTTGTTGTCAAACATCTACATCTCTACCAAAATTAAGCAAACAAAACTTACCCATAGAATCTGATCTTATACCCTTTTGTTTCTCATCTTTTTTTCTATTATGTATTCCCTCTGTCTAGAAACCATATGTTTGTTGGAAGATAATGTAGTGGAGTATTCTTCAAATTAAAGTTTTTACTTGCCCTCTACGTACTCCTCTTCAGGATTCTAAACCATACACCATATTCTTCTTCTTTTACTTGTCTAACCAGTAACAACTTATAGAGCTTTTTCTCCATTTTTCTTTCCATGCTTACTTTCTGATCATCTAAGCCCCGTCTTCTCCGATCAACATCAGTTGGTGCAACAGCTAGCTCTCATAATGCCCTTTGGTTTGGTTTCGGCTTGGAACAAGCGTCGCAGGAGCAAGTCCCACGATCAAAGTGCACCTTGTATATATAACAATCCTACCTCTTCCATCAACCCTTTACATTGTAGCGCCATTATTGCACATCGCACTCACACTAACAAAAATAGTATTGAAGGGTGTTTTAACATTTACTTTTTGGGGGAGGAGGGAGTCGAAGAAGGCAATTTTAATACTACTTGATTTTGAACGCACATCATGAGTACCGTCACTCGGTGACTTCAACCAAATACAAGATAGTTTTTTTTGGAATGGTGTTTGACATTAAAATGCAATATTTTCAGGGACTTACAAGCCTGCAGGACATTGGCGGCTTGAAGATGAGAATATACCTGCCAAAAGGCGACATGGTTCATCCGTTTTCACCCTCAAAGAGATGGAAGAAGCAACAAAAGCATTCAGCGATGAAAATTTTATCGGGAAAGGTGGATTTGGACGGGTTTACAAGGGTGTTCTACGATCAGGAGAGGTATAGTGAGCTAAAAAGCTTCTCTTATCTTTTGCAAAATATGATGAAATCCAGAGTGAAAATGAGTGACGGGTGAAAGTTAACAATCTTTGCTAAAACGTAAATTCAATTATAATAAGGTTGACTTATGTTGTGTAGTTATTTGTTGGTCTTATTTTTTATGAGTAAATAGGCAGAGAAAACGGGCGGGGATTCTAGTTAAAATGGGTAAATCTGTCTCTTTAAGTGACTGACTGAAGTTACAAAAAATGAATGCTGAAAGGCGATGACGTAGGATTCTATCTTCATCCCAATTGCTGATTATGTACTTAAGTCCCTAAGGCAGTGACAGAAATCCATTTCTAAAAGAGCACCAGCAATATTAATTCGATTTCAGTTAGTAAATGCTGCTGCTACGATGTACCTCAGGTTGTGGCAATCAAGAAGATGGAACTGCCACCATTTAAAGAAGCGCAAGGGGAGCGCGAATTTCGAGTAGAAGTTGACATTTTGAGCAGACTAGACCATCCAAATCTGGTTTCTCTAATTGGGTATTGTGCAGACGGAAAACATCGGTTCCTTGTATATGAATACATGCCGAATGGGAACCTACAAGATCATATAAACAGTAAGTTTACTTCCAGCAGATAAAAAGAATCACTAGATTTCTGAAACTGAACTTGGGTTCACCAAAGAGTCTTGTATGTGAGACCAACACAGTAATATGCAATTAATTGTGGACTATACAAGTATTTGGGTTTGGTCTCACATATAAAACCGTCTAATATGCTCCCTCCATCTCACACAATTACCCATTTGACTTTTTCCTCCACACACTAAAAGTGAAACGGGCTAACGAAGAGAATAGAGGGTGAATTTTATGGGTTTACGCAATAAATTAAAAATAAAATGGATATCACATATTCACATTGCTAGGAATCAGTGAGACAAAGATGGATTGGTCAACAAGACTCAAAGTAGCCCTTGGAGCCGCAAAAGGCCTTGCTTATCTCCATTCAAGTTCGGCGGTGGGGATTCCGATAGTTCATAGAGATCTTAAACCTACCAACATTCTGTTAAGCACCCACTTTGATGCAAAGGTACGAAATTCTACTATTTTTAACTCAGAAACCTGTCTATGGTGTACAATAGTGGTCAACTACTTATGGCTTCTATACAGATATCAGATTTTGGACTTGCGAAATTGATGCCAGAGGGACAGGAAACATACGCAACAGCCATGGTACTAGGCACTTTCGGCTACTTTGACCCCGAGTATACATCCGTAAGTTTATTCTGTAACTTTATTTTTTTGTGTAGTGCGGACCCTAACTTGAATTTTGTTACTGAAGGGTTTTAAACCCAAATCATTAGTACTAGCCTTCTATGAATTTACAAGCTTAATATCTGTTTTAATACACCTAGTTGTTTGCCTTGTCCAGCATAATGCAACAAGTTCATTTCCTTGAAATCTCATGTACGCAAAATTTTTGACTCTCAGTTCTCCTCTCCCTAGACAACCCTAGTGTCCCTCTCGTCATCGGCTCTTTGTGGTAGGAATATACTGTTCATCTTGACCTTGAAAACAGTTCTACCACCTTAACTTTGGTAGGGAAAAAAGAAAGGTATTCTTTAACTCAAAAAATATACTGCCTACCCCACTTTTCTTACATAAAGGCACAAGAAAGGTTGTAAGAAACAAAAACCTAAAAGAGTGTTTTGGCTAATCCACAAAACTCAGACCCTCAAGCTAGAATCTAAAACCAACTGGTGAAGACACTTCGGTTAAACTCCTGGAGGAGGAAGCGAAAAACCCAAGTAAAGTAGACAGCTATTCTCATAGTACTTAAACATCCATTGATACATGTAGGAACTTATACAACAAATAATCTTGTCTCATTTGTTTGTAATTACCCAACAAAGCCAAATGAGTTGTTCCCTCCATTCATTTGTAATTTTGTATTCACTGCATTTTTCCGCTATGGGTCCATTCTAACGGATTACAGTATTACACTACATTTCTACCATTGGGAAAAATTTGACGGTAAAGGACAAAATGCCCCTCTGAAAAGTTTGTGGGTTCCATTGTCCATTCACTTACCTTCACTTGTGCTCTTCATTTGATTGTCATTTATACCCTTCCCTCACCATATCTTAAACCTTATACTATTTGGAAATGTAATGAATCCAAAACTCAAAATGAATGGAAGGGGTACGATTCTTGTAACCTAAATCCTAGATATAGATTTAAGTTACAATAGAGTGAAACTAGAAGTCCTCCTTTTGCTCACTTCAAAATACGTCCATGAACTTATTGCCACAAGGTGATGGAAAATATGTTAATACGAGACGTTGATGGTGACAGACAGGACGACTAACTCTACAAAGTGATGTTTATGCATTTGGAGTGGTGCTGCTTGAGCTTTTGACGGGACGCAGAGCATTGGATTTCAGTCAGGAACCGACTGATCAAAACCTAGTACTACAGGTATGACATACTCTGTATATACACAAGAATGAACATATAGGACATTGCATAAACAGAACCAAAGGACATTGCTGAACAGTACTAACAGAACATATTTATATTTAATGGTACCTTTCAGGTTAGAAGCATGTTAAATGACAAAAAGAAGTTGCGAAAAATTATAGACAATGAATTACCACGGAGCTCATACACAATGGAAAGTGTAATGATGTTTGCAAATTTAGCATCACGCTGTGTACGAACTGACAGTAGAGAAAGACCGACAATGTCAGATTGTGTGAAAGAACTTCAACTGATATTCCACACAAATTCCAAAGGCTTAGGAATGGCTCTACATACCCTCCGAATGGTCTAACATGCAGACAGGTGCAGACCTTATTCATGAAAGCTTATTTCAGTGAGTACATCCCCTCCCCCTTCCATTCTCACCAAAAAAATAAGGACCTGAGCCACCGAAAAAAAATGGTATCTCATGTATACATTATTACTATCAGTTTTACATTGTCCCTTGTTTCTCCTTGTACATGAATGTAACTTTTTGCTAATGACAGTGAGCGATATGCTCAACTGAGAAATTTCCCTCGAATAAGCACACGTTGAAGCCAACATTTGTGATTGTTATCCCACAAAATGCACAAAATTTACAAAATATTTCTGGTGGACGATATGCAGACATGCACTGATCAACATGATAGTAACTGTCATAAACTACTGAGATTAAACTTACAGAATTAAAAAGAAAAATACTTACTATATCACGGGCTCAAACTCATTTGTCCATATCAGGAACATTCTGCACAACCTAAAATACAGCAGAAGCAGTGCATTAAATAAATATTGTAGGCTTTTTGAGAACCATAAGTCCAGAACCACCGTAGTGCACATAAATCTGGGTAAGACTATGTGAAACACGCATGCTTAAGTTATACCCAGTTTTGTAAAGCTATCAGCTATGTCAGCACTCAGCATAGAGAGAAGCTCGAAATTGTAGACGGTGCCTCACCATTTCATCAATGGGAAAAATTGTGTGGTACAAATTTGTTCATGCCTCATTCACCAATAGAACGAATGATGGTTAGATATTTCTCAATTATGCGGCCAACAAAGCCATTTAGAAGCAAAATGCTTTGGTGGCACCGCAAATGAAAGTTCGCTAATCTTGGTGCTTAAACCGGTTTAATCTGCTACAAATAGCCATTACCATCAAATGCAAATGAACAATTCCATTTCCATTCTACATCAACTCTCTCATATTTCCTCTTTTGATTATCGTACTCTCTTGTTTCATTTCAGGTATAAGATATAAACACATAGAGGTAAGCCTTTGAAGAAATTATCGTGTACTCTTATTTTATTAAAGTGGAACTTTGGCTCCCTTGCGGGTGGTTTTACCTCTATTTACAGAAGGTTTTCCACCTAAAATTCCCGTTGCCGTTTTATGGTGTTCCTTTAGTTTCTATTTGATCTTTAGTTGAATTTATTCATCTCGCACTCTGTACTCCAACAGGCCAACAGTAACAAAAATCACGTATTAGCCAATCAAAGGCACATTTCATGTCGTACCACATTTTCCAGGGGGATTTCTTTTACAGCCACTATTAAACAATAAAAGTATTGGCATCAATGTTTTGTAGCGCTAACAAGATATTACATTATTACTCCGTATAACACAGTAGTGAAAGAAAGTCGCTTCAACTAGAACTCAAGAAGTTAACCAGAACTGGAGAAGAATCGAACATACTCTACATGGACACAGACCTAGTAAGTTAGTATAGACTCCATACATGATATATATGTAATTGTACGCTTGTCATGGACACAGATCTAGCAAGAATCGAACATACTCAATTGCAAGTCAATTACTCTCACACAGAAAAAAAAAATACGTTGGAACATATATGTCACGTAATACATAAATGACATGTAGACCTATTTCAGTAAACAGAAGGGAAAGGCAGAAAAGGGAACTTAATTACCTCAACAAACAAGACAGGTCTGGGTTCACTCCCAGCCATTAGAGGTGGCACTTCTTGTTCATCTTCGGCTATAGGATTTTCCAAGGGCTTGCTCAAAATGGAAAGTTGTTTACACATCAAATGCTTTCGTCTCTGTAGTGTTAGTAAGATTAATAAACTGTCTGTCTTAACAACTTCATAGCCTGCCTTCTTGTACATGCTAAATGGCGCCGTATCAATTAATCTACAATGCAAATACACGTCTCTTGAGGAACCCATGTTTGCTATGAGCTCCTCACTTGCTTTTAAAAGATGCCAACCAATTCCTCTCCTACAATATCATAACAATGTATTATGATTCATACAAGTATAAGAAGCAAGAGTAAGTTTGCAAAACACCATCATTCAAATTACGTACTGATAATACTGCTGATTTGTTTTCTGAAAGAACTTAATTAGCAACTATTCCAACTTCGACTACAATTTACATAATAGAACGCATAAAATCTTAATTAATTATGCCTTTGAATTTTCCTGATAAATGAAGCTAAATCAAACCTCAAAACATATTAAGAATAATTACAATAGCTGAACCTCAGCCATTACCTTAAGGTTTTGGTTGAGATGGTTATCTATCATGGTATCGCACCAAAGACATAGACTGGCTTAAACAAAAATTACAGTAATCAGGAATTCAGGAGGTTCTCCATTCACCCTCCAATTAAATACTCGCTCTGCGGTCATTTGTTTACCTTTGGTTTTGGCACAAAAACCAAGGAAAAAAGAGGGGTCAATTATTAGATGAGAAGCGGACCAAATTGAGGGTAGAAGATAAAATTGTACATCAGAGACATTCCTAAAATATAAACGTAAACATTTGACTGAGACACTCAAAATGGAATAGGTAAACAATTGAGTAGACGGAAGGTGTACAAATTCATACACTGTTACCTTCTAAATTGGTTTTGAACAGTCATGTTACAAATGTAAGGGCAGTTCTTGGGAGGAGTAGGAGTAGGAGGAGATGCATTAGCACCCTTGTGATTAAAAGACACCTCCACTGTCCCTGCTAATTCTCCACCATCTCCGTCTTCACGACCGCTTTCATCCTCATCCTTCCGAAAAAAGGCGATTAAAGTAACAGCATGAGGCAGCAAAGCCCTCCTCTCAACCAAATACTGTTTGATCAAAAACCCTAAAACAGTCAAATACATATTAGGCAAAAGCATGGATTCAGCAAATGATTCAGCTAACAATCCAACAATCATATCAACTTGAAAGTCATTCATAGCTTTAATACATAAATACCCAGTTGGTAATTTGTAAGAGTAAGTGTAGTTATGGAGGAAATCAAGGTTTTTGAGCTCATTATTGGTTAGAAAACGCCCGAATTTTGATGGGGTTTGTTGGGAAATGGAATTGTCAGATGAGGATTGAGAAGTTGAGAAACAAGGAGTGGAATTGTATTTAGGGATGGATGATATTGTAGTTGAGAAAGATTGGAACTTTGGTTTGAAAGAGGGTTTGGAATGTGAAGAGAAATGGTGGTGGTGAAGATCAGGTGATGGGTACAGTGATAGTGTGGCAGCCATGGATAATAATAAGAAGATTTTTGGGTGACTGAGAAAAGTATGTGTAAAATTCTTGGCATGGAATTCACAGATAAGAGAGATTATAATGTTGTTGTGATGCAAAAAGGGATGAGAAGAGCGTGGACGGCAGGATTCGAACCTGCGCGGGCAAAGCCCACATGATTTCTAGTCATGCCCGATAACCACTCCGGCACGTCCACCTTTTTGACTTTATAGTGAACAGGAAAATATTTGTACTTTTTACTCGCGACTCACCAATGGATGGACGGTTTTAAACATTTATCTGAGCGACCCTTTCAATGTGAAAAATACTTGTATCCAATGTTGTTAGGATCGGGATCCTACTTTGGATCGACGAGCTCCCTAGGATCGAATCGGTAGGATCGGATCATAAAATCGTAAGATCCTACAAATTAACTAGAATACATAATTGTGTTATCAAAATATGTTAAAATGTCGCGATTAAATCTCAAAACACTATTATCTTAGCTTGCACCTACTAATTATTCTCGTTTATAATAGATTTCTATCTTAAAAGTCGTATATAAAATTTTAGTAAATGAAAAAATTGAAACGCTAGTACTGTAGGATCGGGTCGTATAATCGTAGGATCGTAGGATCGGGTTAAGATTCTACTTTAAAAAAAATTGACACGAGTTGAATCGTAATATCCTACAAAATTAAGATCCTACCTAAGATCCGGATCGGTCACTACTTTTTGGATCGTAGAATCGTAAGATCCTACGATCCGGATCGGGAGTTTAACAACAATGCTTGTATCTAAGGAGGACGTTCATATATGGGCGGGCATGAACTGGAGGTAATTATTACTCTTCCGACTCCAAAATACCTTCTATTTCAACACTATTTGATTGTTTATGAATTACCGTCTAATATCCCACTTGCACACATTTATCCTACTTGCCCCATTTGCATCATTATATATGCAGTAAGTCTTGCTTGTGACGGGTCGGATCTTGTGACGGGTATTTTGTGAGAGGAAATGGGTAGAGGGGACAAGGTGGGCACCCCCCATGTGCTTCTCCACTCACTCTTGATGGGTATTTTGTGAGAAAATATGGTATCCGTCACAAACTTGTGACGGATAGTGTCCGTCACAAATGAGAATTTGTGTTATATATGGTTCTCATCGTTTATATTTATACTACTTCAATCGTACATTTTTCGGATTTTGGAAAGTAATTGCGGGTTCAAGGGAGTAATTAGTACGAAATATGAGTGTAATTGAGCTTAACTTACTTGGTTACTTGATGAGTTCTTAAAAAGACTTGGCTCTACAAACCATCCATTCCTAGCATTTAAAGGGTGTAGCGAAATTTTTATGGTTAAGTTAAGGTATTGATTTCTACAGTACGTATTTTACCCATTGGAGTACGCATTTGAGTATTTGACAATATTGCCCTTCGCATTTCCCCGTCATTTTCCCTCTTTTCTCCCCACTTGTTTTCTCTCCCTAAAATAAAATAAAATGAAAACCTAACCACCCACTCGACCCCAACCCAGTCCAGCCCCTACCTCCGACAGAGCCCACTGGCGCCGATCAATCGGCCGGCTAACCTCACTTCAGTCGATGATGACAGAAACGCCCTAATGCATACTCTCTAGTCTCCACGCAGTGTCTATGAATACCCTCCTTGCCCACTCCCCACCTCCATCCGTCTATCCCGCCAGCGAAACGTCTCGCTTGACAACCATCTCATCCTTCCCGTCTACGCCTCCCTGCCAACTTCTTAACCACCCCAACCTTAATGAAAACCCTAACAATCAAACAAAATTATAGAAGACAGAAAAAACAATGGTTTATAATACTCCGTAACAGTTAGTGACATGTTCAACATGTTCTATCATCGATTTTTAAACGATCAATTTGGAAGGGGTTTTGATTATCATTTTAAGGGGAATTTTAATGATATTGTTTTGTTAGTGAATTTTTTGAGTAAGATGGTGTGTACTACGAAAATAAACAAAGTTGTTATTAGATACGGATATTTCATAGAATATCAAATGATAAAATCAATGTTGTAACATGGAACCCCGACATTTTGAAACGGCTTTAAAACTACTAGTACATTTTAACACAATATAATCGTGGTTAACAAGACTAGACAGTGAAGTTAATACGACTACTATGACAAAAGAAGTTTGCATTGGTTTAACAAGGCAACCGACTGCATTGTACTACATTTGGAGGCTATGCAGCTTTTACATCGTCGAAGTTACAAATCAAGATGGTACTACACTGACACTCTGACAGGGCTCCGGTGTCAGAATCATAATCCTGCAACAAAAAGAGTTTTTACTACAGTCCTGCTACTGATCATTAAGCTAAAAAGCTATCTCGAAGCCAACTCGCCACTTGCTAACTGAAGCTCAACAGCTTTATACAATTCTTACCCAGTCAAAACCACTTAGATCGGCGCTCCAACATTGGTAAAGAAACGTGAAACTGGAAGAATGATGAAAGATGGATTCCTTTCAATTGAATTAATTAGCAAATACAACGATTACCTATATATACTGTAAACCTAAAGCACAATATACACCTACTTATAAATACAACGATTACCTATATATACTGTAAACCTATATATACTGTAAACCTAAACCTATAAATACAACGATTACCTATATATACTGTAAACCTAAAGCACAATCATATCTTATAATCAGGAAACTAACTCTTACATATCTGCCTAAGATATTGACTAAATATACACCTACTATATTTACATTATCCTCCAATATTCACCATATAATATCTAATATGATCTGATATTATTTCCATAATTGGTGCATCCAAGAGTCCCTGCTTTCAAAATATACGTCCCCTATCAATGAAAAGATAGGCCAACAATATCAAAATCATGGATTAATGCGTTATACTTATAACTAGTGTAGATCCCGCGTAAATGCGCGGTTTTTAGAGAATGATGTACAAAAATGTTAAATATTATAGCCTGGTAATATGCTTAAGCCGGTTATAAGAGAGACTATAGTTTTTGCACCTAATAATATTGACGTTTTAACTGACCTAATTATATAAATTACTCCATTATTAAAGATAATATTATTATATGATTAAATTTATCAAAAGAATAATCTCGGGTAATTACTTAATTATACAATAAAATTAGAGAATTGCAAAAGAGATAGTCAACTTGTACTATACCTTTGTATCAAAAGACAACAAAATAGAATTGTGAAAAAAATTGCGTAGAATATTTTGCCTCATATCATACATATTATTAATGCAATCCACATGTACCTTTTTAAATTTGCATCTTATTAATATTTAATATTTCACTGTATTGTATTTTGATAATGAAAAAAATGAAATGTAAAACTAATCAAACAAAATTAAGTTAAGTTGTAATTTTTTTTTCAATGAAATTGTTTTTTTATCGCGAAGCTAATTCTAAGTATGTATCAAGTTATTCTTTAAAGTAATAATACTTCGTAATTATTGCATTACTGAAAAACTTAGCAACTTATATATTTTATAATTTTATACCAAAATAATTTTATTTTATGAAGAAATTATAATTATGAATTTAATTTAATTATAATAATATATTCATTGAAAAGTTAATAATGTAAAGGAAGTGAGTTTTAGTTATTGCCTTATTTAGCTAAGAAAAGATAATAATGTAATGGACGTAAGTTTTAGTTATTGCCTTATTTAGCTAAGATGCTTTTTGGAGGGAAAACTAAGAGAATTGTTATTCTCTTAGTAGTAGGGGGATTGGACTCGAACTATAAATAAACAACGAAGGTTCACCGTCTCATGCAAAAATATTAAAATTACTAATTAAGCGCACAAATAAAAAGACAGAAAAGTGATAGCACACGAAACATTACCCAGTGTCTCAACTGTCAAACATCCTGCCTACTGATGAACTAATATTTGGTGCCTTTTTAACCCTCCTTTTTTACTTCTTTTGGTGCTAATTAGCGGGTTTTGTTTGCCTAATTCTTTGTATTTTGTGTCATTTCTCTATTATCACCGTTTCCTACCTTGAATCATAGGTAACGAACGCCCCCCTTGAGGAAGACTTGCAAACAAATGAGGCATGAAGTCAAGTTAAGCAAAGAGGGGGAGAAAAAGAAAGATGGAAGTACACTGAGAAGGTGCAGCGGCAGCCGGGACCCGGCTGTGGGTCAGCCATGCAATGTTTTAGAAAATTTCAGCTCAAAACTCAAGATGTCTCGGCGCCGGATGGAGGGTCGGCGGCCGGCCGGCTGGTCGTCATTGTACCCGTGTTCTACCTTTGACCTTTTTCTAGGACCCTATTTGGGAGGATATTATAAATAGCATCTCTTAAGATTGTAAAAGACACGTAACCCTATACCTAAGAACACTCTAAATTAATGCAAGTTTATTTTTAAGCAAGTATTAATCTTTGCTTAATCAAACCTTAAATAATCTTTCAATAATTAAGTATAGTTTTAGTGAATATCAATGACAAGGATAAAGTCGTATGACCTTAATCAACGTGGAAGTAGCAAATAAGCCCCATACGTTTGGTACTATGTGCAAATTAGCCCCATTTGTTTCTTTTAGTGCTAATCCACCCCATTTGTTATAATTTATGTGTAATTAAGCCCAACCCGAGATATGTAGGTCAATTTTTTCGCTGGAGAGAGGTGACATGGCATCGGAAAAGTAACTAGGATTAAGTTAGAATATTTTTTTAAAAAAACAACCTTCAGCGTCCAAAGAGTGTAATCAAGATCAAAGACAAGCAATTTACGAAGGATTTGAAAACACCCATTATTTGCATTGCCTTCATTTTTACCGTTCTGTCTCCCATCTCTCTATCACTCTCTTGCTTACGCTTCCAACGCTGATTGGGGTCACCCACTTGGAATTTGGAATTACCGGAGAGTCGGAGACGATATTTCAGTCAGGTCATTTATAAGACCGTCCCACGTAAATTTTAGGGAATTTCTATTTCAGTGTGGGGGGTAAATGGGGAAGTGCATCGATTGAGGTTGCTTGTGACAGGCAGAGCAATACACGGATTTCAATTCCGAGGTAAGCA
>JAGPOY010002812.1:0-14155 GCA_018983105.1 Silene uniflora
ACCCGAGACATAGCATAGGCAATTGAAAGGCTTGTATTAGACGATTATCTCTCATAAACATCATTCTAGTGCATACTTGGTGGGATACCATTCCCCCCGCGGTTTTTCCCTCTTAGGGTTTCCCGCGTCAACAATCGCTTGTGTTGTCTCTTTTCGTATTTCCTTATTTGTTCTAATCTAATTCACCCATAAACCACTTCGACCTCGCTAAAACGACATAGGTAGGAATTTACCGAAACAGTAAACAATCCCAAAACCGCCTTGACCGATTTTGTTTTCTTTGGAGAAGCTGTTAGTTGTAGCTTGAAGATCAGCTAATTTATACTGCAAGGACTCCGGCGTCAAGAAAACATCTTCGTTGGTTCCTTCTAGAACCGCGGGCAGATGAGCCTCGATAGTGATAGTTTTACTTTTATTTTCTGACAAGTTAATACATAATACTTCAGTATTATGTTTATATATTAATATAAATCTGAAGATTAAAAACAAATATTCTTATGTAAGGCCGAAACAGAAACGAAATAAATACGATATGAAATAATCACCGTCGTGAGAGTAGCTTGCAACATTTGATACTGAACAGTTCACATCATTTAGTTCGGTGTGGGTGTAATTTGCCATATTTTGTTTTGATTTCATTTTAATAAAAATGACACCTGCGATAATAAAGGAAGCCACAAGAGCAAATATTGCCACGCTTATTCCAATGACTACTTTGATTTTGGTTCCTGCACAACAAATCAAAGCTCTCACCATACAACTAAACTTGAATAAGTTCATCTAATTTAAACATAAACCAGAAGAAAAATTCATGTGTTTGATACCTGAGGATTGGGTAATGCTTTGAGTTTGATTGAATGTGTTTGATCCTGTGTTAGAAATTAGCATCAATTCGTAAGTATTTGGATCTGTTTTATCATTAAAATGGATATTACAATATTCAATAAGAATTTGCGTTACACACATGACATTCTGTAAAATATATGTGAAAGATTGTTATTATTGATGATTAGAACTCAAGAAATACATATGCTTATATACTAATTACAAGAAGGACCTAGAACAATTATTTACCTAATACTAGCAAACAATAATTAGGAAAATTACAATGATATGGAATATTAACAAAAGAATGAAAGATAGAATTATGGAAAGAACAATATGAACAATATTAGGAATTAGTCTTAACACGCTCCCGCAAGACGGACGACCCGAAGGCAAGACCGATCTTGGACAACAAGAAATGGAACCGTGGTCGATGGAGTGGCTTTGTGAGAGCATCAGCAAGTTGATCAACACCGGAGATATGTTGGACACGAAGATGGCCATTGGTAACAAGATCACGAACAAAGTGAAACGGAAGTGCTAAATGTTTCATGCGGGAATGGAAAACAGGATTAGCAGAGTAATGAGTCGCACTAAGGTTATCACAATAAATAACTGGTGGAGAAGGCATAGGAACACGGAGCTCGGTGAGCAGAGAACGGAGCCAAGTAAGTTCAGCGGTGGTGACAGCGACAGCGCGAAACTACGCATCAGTGGATGATTGAGCAATAGCGCGCTGTTTCTTCGAAGTCCAGGACAGAGCATTGCGTCCCAGATAAGTAATATAACCAGAGGTCGAAACATAGAGATCACGATCACCCGCCCAGTCCGCATCACAGTAAGCATGAAGACGAAGTGGGGAGTTGCGGAACAGTTGAAGACCAACGTGGGACGTACCATTGAGGTAGCGCAATAAGCGCTTAAGAGCAGCCCAATACAGCTCGGTTGGCTTATGCATAAACTGAGCAAGACGATTAACTGGAAAAGCGATGTCAGGACGAGTAAAGGACAAATATTGTAGACTACCAAGGATGGCTCGATAATCGGTTGGATTAAGCAGCTCATGACTGCCATCAGAGTGAAGTGGAGGCTGAACCGCCATTGGTGTGGTGGCGGGTTTAGCCTCGTGCATTTTGTGTTGGTGCAATAAGTCATGGATGTATTTAGATTGTGTCAACATAAGACCCTTGGAATTGGGGGTGACCTCGACTCCTAAAAAATATGATAAGGCGCCCATATCTTTGAGAGAAAAACGTGTGGCTAAGTGAGAGACAAAGGCAGAAACATGGTTCGGATTAGGTCCGGTGACAATAATGTCATCGACATAAACTAATAAATAAAGGGTGAGTGCGTGTGTCGTGCAAATAAATAATGAAGGGTCGGCAAGTGAGGCCGTGAAGCCAGATTGTACTAGGTGATGCTTCAGCGTGGTGTACCAGGCTCGTGGAGCCTGTTTAAGACCGTAGATAGCTTTTGTGAGCTTGCATACGTGTGTAGGGTGTTCAGGGTCAGTGAAACCCGGTGGTTGAGTCATATAAACAGTGTCAGACAACTTACCTTGTAAAAACGCATTGTTAATATCCAATTGGCGAAGGTCCCAACCACGCATGAGAGCGAGGGACAGAATCGTGCGAACCGTGGTAGGCTTGACAACGGGACTAAACGTCTCAGCATAATCAATACCGGGACGTTGGTGGAAGCCTTTGGAAACAAGGCGAGCCTTATATTTGTCAATAGTATTGTCGGGTTTGTATTTGATGCGAAAAATCCATTTACATCCAATGACATTGTAGGATGGGTTAGCCGGGACAAGAGTCCAAGTTTCATTGTTTTTGAGAGCAGCATACTCAGCAAGCATAGCATCGCGCCACTTTGGATCAACCAAAGCTTGTTTGGTGGTGTTGGGTAAATTAGACGGAGGCAGTATGGTAGCAAGTTTAGCATATTTAGGATTTGGTTTGCGAATGTTGTTTACAAGACGGGTAGTCATACGGGGTGGTGGTGGTGGTGGTGGTGGTGGTCGTGGTGGTGGTAGTGGAGGCGTGCAGGTAGGCGCAGTGGGAGTGGCAGAGAAGAGAAGAGTGGAAGGGATGTTGGGAGGAGGTGAGACAGGAGAGTTGGGAGAGTCGGGGTCTGATGTTGGCGAAACAGGGGTTGAGGTCGGTTGAGAGGAGGTGCCAGTGGGAGCGGGAGTGGTGTGAGGCGGTGTTTGAGTGGTGGAGGCAGCGGAGGAGAGTGTGTCATGGAGCCAGTCAGCTGGAGTAAGGAGAGGTGATGTGGTGGAGGTTTGGGTAGAGGAACGAATAAGATCAGAATAGGGAAAGGTGTCTTCGATAAACTTAACATGACGGGATACATAAATTTTGTGGGTGCTGGGATCGAGACAGTAGAATGCACTTTGCGTGGGCGAATAACCAACAAAGACACGTGGTTTGGAGCGAGGTTGAAGTTTGTTGGTGGTGTATGGGCGGAGCCAAGGATAGCAGAGGCATCCAAAGCACCGGAGCTTGGTGTAATTTGGTGGGTTGCCGAACAACTTAAGGAAGGACGAGGAGTGATCGAGTGTTGGAGTGGGTAACTGGTTGATAAGATATACAGCGGTGGTGAAGGCGTCGGTCCAGAAACTCGTAGGTAACCGAGCATGGGTTAAAAGGGCAAGCCCGGTCTCAACAATGTGACGGTGCCGGCGTTCAGCGTACCCGTTTAATTCGGGGGTGTGTGGGGGGGTTGTGAGATGACCTATGCCGTGGTCATTGAGAGTGTGTGCCATCTTAATATATTCGCCCCCATTATCGGAAAAAATTTGTAAAATTGGACGATTGAAGAATTTTTCAACAAGTTTCTTAAAACGAATAAAAATTGTAGTGGCATCGGACTTAAGTTTTAACGGATATAGCCATATATATTTCGTAAAATGATCCACAAAAATTATATAATACTTAAACGAATCATAGGAAATAATTGGAGAAGACCATACATCACTAAAAATCAAATCCAACGGTGCTTTAGAGACTAAAGTTGACGAAGAAAATTCGAGTTTGTGACTCTTGTGAACATGACAAGAGTTACAGGAGTCTAAAATTGAACTAGTATTTATTGAAAACTTATAACTTAAATAGCGTAAAATCTTCGACAAGGGATGACCAAGACGATGATGCCACGCTAGGTTTGTTGATAAAGTAGTCATATAAGCGGAAATTTGAGGGGGATGCCATTCATAGACGCCACCTTTAGATGTTCCGCTGATTAGAGTCCGAGCCGTTTGAAGATCCTTTATAAAAAAATTGGTGTGTGAGAGTTCGAAATAAGCATTATTATCGAGGCAAAATTGAGACACCGAAAGAATGTTACGGGAAATAGTGGGAACATATAAAACATTGCGAAAATTAAGTGTAAAATCAGTAGAGAGAGGGATTTGGAACGAACCAATACGATTGATAGGAAGAGCAGAGCCGTCCCCAATGATTAATTCATCGCTCCCATCATATGGGTTGTGAAGAGCGAGGTTTTCAAGGTCGTTTGTGATGTGATGTGTAGCTCCACTGTCTACTAACCAAGGGCGTGAGGCAGCGGCAGTGGGTGTGTGAGTGGTGGCAGTGTGAGCTTGTGGGGAAATACGGAGTTTGTCGAGGGGGAGGAGGGGGAGGAAAGGCAGAGGATGGTGGAAACACTACATCGGGATAGTCACGCTTAAATTTGTAGCAGCTAGAGATAACATGACCTATGGCTCGGCAATACTGACACTTACCTTTGAATGGGGCAGGCGTGTAAGTGTCAATGGCAGGGGCATGATGAGGGACATGGTTGGTGGAGGTAGAGGCGCGATTGGTGTTGGGCGTATATGGGCGGTTATAGGAGCGATTGGCAGCATGGGCAGAGGCAGGGAAGGGAGATGGTTTGGTGATGTTTTTATGTGTCAAGTCAAAATTAATAAGCTTTTCATGGAAGACATCGAAGGGTATGGTGTCATCTCGAGCGTTGACGGCGTCGATGACAGGTTTGTAGGTGTTGTAGTCAAGACCACGAATGATTTTGGCGATGATGTCCTCGGGATCCATGGGTTTCCCGAGGACAGCGAGTTTGTCAGTGCAACTTTTAATAGCATGTAGGTAATCAGTGACGGATTGTTCAGTAGTTTTGGACAGGTTTTCAAGACGATCTTTAACTTGGAGGATATGACCTCGGGTGGATTTGGCATAGGTGTTGGATAAAACGGTCCAGACATCGTGTGATGTGGGTGCACGCATAACGAGGGCATGAGTCTCGGGTGAAAGTGTTCCTAAGAGTGAACCCTTAAGGAGGTGGTCTTGTCGTTTCCAGGTCATGAAGGCGGGGTTGGAGGTTGTTTTGGTTTTGTCGGTTGCAGTAGGTGAGGTGTTGGTTTCGGGTGGGCATGGGTGAGATCCGTCAAGGAACTTGAATAGGTCGTATCCATGAAGAAGTGACGATACTTGGTCTTGCCATTGCATGTATGTCAATGGAGTGCAATCGAAAGATTGACAACATAAAGAGGAACATTGGGTTCATGGGTGTTGGAGATGGTGTTGTTTGAGCCTGTCATTGGAGGTAACGATTGATTTTCGTGGTGTTGATGTTGCTAGGGTTTTAACGGAAAGTATTAGGATCGAGAAATTCCTGATACCATGTAAAATATATGTGAAAGATTGTTATTATTGATGATTAGAACTCAAGAAATACATATGCTTATATACTAATTACAAGAAGGACCTAGAACAATTATTTACCTAATACTAGCAAACAATAATTAGGAAAATTACAATGATATGGAATATTAACAAAAGAATGAAAGATAGAATTATGGAAAGAACAATATGAACAATATTAGGAATTAGTCTTAACACATTCAACATTAGTTCCTCAATTTTCTTCATAAACTGAAACTACAGGCCGCTATCCTTGATGCACACAGGTCAACCCTTAAATTATAGGATAAGATTATTGGTAGTCTTGAGACAAGACTTTGGTAAGTCTTAAGACAAGACTCACACAAACCTACTAATAATCTACCCTAGTCTTAACAAAGTCTTAAGTTGAGTCTTGGAAATTCAAGACCCAACTTAAGACTTTGGGTGAGTCTTGACCCCACTTTTAAAAGAAAATCTCCAATGGGTGGATTCCATGTGTCTTTTTTTTTGTTTGTAAAAAAAAGGAGTGAAGTGGAAAAGTAGAGTTTGAAGCGAATCTGACTGATAATGTATAAAGTGTGAGGTGAGTTTGAGGTGGATCTGAACAATAAAGAAATAATAAATGTTAGTGAAAAGCTGATGTGGTAGGGTCTTAAGACTTGGGAGAGTCTGACTGATAATGTCACCCATAGTCGCACTTTATACTCGGGTTATGTGTATCAGTGTATTGTCACACTTATAGGAGATCGATTCAAAATAATACCTGAGCATAAAGAGTCAACTGTACCGGGGACTTCGCAACGAGATAAAAGCTCTGTATCGATCACGCTACAAAAGAACTCCTTGTCGTAGAGTGCTGCATGATCCAATTCTGCACAACACGATGACCGTATGGATTGTGCATTTATTTGTACGACTTGCCGGCACTCGGCGACTATGCCCGATGCACAGCACGATAAAGCACCCCTGCCAGGCGGCGCGACTATTGCCGATGGGTTAATCCGCGTTGACAATAGTGCAATTACCATTATCGCCACTCCCATCTTGATCCAAATCATCTTGATCTTACTTATTACTGTTATTTATTGTTATTGTATCGTTATCATTGTTCGGGTTGGCGGACCTAGGATTTCACCTAATACGAATATTCCCGATTATATTCCCGACTATGAATATTCTCATATTATTCTGTACATATTTAACGGGATTTGTTCATACCCGGCTTTGGTAAATAGGTTGTATTTAGGCAATAGTATGATTTGTAATATTTATTGTTTCCTAGATTAATAGCCTAGAACATGTATATATGGATTGTCGTTTCATTAATAGAAATCAACCCTTTCCGGAATATCGTTTCTTTCATGGTATCAGGTTAGGTCTTTTCTTAATACACACACAAAATCTCTGCCTCATTCTTCTTTTTTTTCGTGGCAGCCATGACGGGTGCGTCTGCTTCTCCCAAATCTGATGGAGATCAAGTCTTCACACCCTACACTCTCTTTCATTCTGACAGTCCTGGTGCTTCCATTTGCCAGGTTATGTTAGTTGGTGATAATTATGACGATTGGTCTCAGGCGTTTCAAACTTCGCTTGTCGCCAAAAATAAACTTGGTTTCATCAATGGTGAGGTCAAAGAACCTGCTACAACATTCAAAGAGCATGGTTCTTGGGTTGCCATTAATGCGCTGCTCGTCTCTTGGATACGCAATTCGATTGAGGAAGATCTTCGCAAAACGATCTCTCATCGCAAAATTGCCAAAGATCTGTGGGACGCTTTGAAGCGACGATTTTCCGTTGGTAATGAGGCTAAACTTTATCAAATTCAGGCTGACATCATCGCTTGCAAACAAGAGACCGGTGAATCGGTCATGAAGTACTTTGGTCGCCTCACAAAGCTTTGGGACGACTCTATTGAATATGATTCTCCACCAGTGTGCACTTGTAACGGCTGTACCTGCAAAGGATGTACCTGCAATCTCGCTCAGGTTTATGATGATCGCCGTAACGCCAGGTGTGCAAGGGAGTTTTTGATGGGGCTTGATGCCCGTTACGCTACCACTCGCTCTCATATTTTGGGTATGACACCTTTACCTTCTCTTGATCGTATTTACAATATGATAATTCAGGATGAGGGTGTCCGTTCTTTTACTCAGGCTCGTGATGAACCAAAGCCCGAACCTCTTGCTTTCGTTGCTAAATTTCAGGGGGGGCGTGGCTCTGGTTCAGGGGGAGGTCGTATGGATGCTCCTGTTGATAATCCAGACAATCCTCCTCGCCAGTGTGCAACATGTAAAAGCATGGGTCATCTTGTTACAAAATGCTTTCGAGTTACAGGCAGATTTCCCAGTTGGTGGGGAAGTCGTTCTCGCGAAAGGATCATTTGGCCTCCGCCTACAGGAGACAAAAACTCTAACTCTGCGGCTTCTTCATCTAATAGCCGTGTGTCTGGTGGGAATGGGACGTCTTCTGTCCGTGCAAATATGGCTGCTGGAGGTGCTTCTCGTGGTAAAGGTTTGAATGCTGCAGACCGTCTTGACTTGCAAAGTCTCACACCTGCTGAATGGGAAAAACTTAATCAACTTTGGGCATCTCGAAAGTCCCTTGATCAAGGTGACGATCGTCTTAATGGTAATGTTTCTACTTATCCTTGGATTATTGACACGGGTGCCTCGCATCATATGTCTGGTAAAATTTCCTAATTCACAAACGTTGTTGATATTTCACCAAGTCCAGTCGGTATGCCTAACGGAGAATTAGCTATGGCCACTAAAAAGGGCGATATTAAGCTTGGTTCTAAACTGGTTTTACGAGATGCTCTATTTGCTTCTAATTTACATTGTAATCTAATATCTGTCTCAAGTTTACTCCGTGACTTGTCTCTGACCATTCACTTCACCCATAAGCTTTGTGTTATACAGGACCGAGTCTCGAGGATGGTGATTGGGGCGGGTGAGCAGCGAGAGGGCCTTTACTATCTCCGTGGTGTGAGCGACACTGGAGCACGAGCATTTACAGTTCAGTCTAATAATGATGCGGAATTATGGCATCGCCGTTTGGGTCACCCTTCTAGCAAAGTAACAAGCTTGTTACCTTTTATTTCTCGCAATTTGCATTGTTTTGATAGTAAGACTTGTGATATTTGCCTTCGGGCTAAACAAACAAGAACTTCGTTTGGTTTGAGTAATAATAAAGCAAATGCTAGTTTCGATATAATTCATTGTGACTTATGGGGTAAATATACGGCAAATGGTGCTTGTGGTTCGTGCTATTTTTTAACAATCGTTGACGACTTTTCAAGGTCTGTTTGGGTTTATTTGCTGCGAGATAAAAGTGAGGCTCCTATTAAATTACGCAATTTCTTTGCTTTAATTGAAAGACAATTTAATAAATCAATTAAAGCAATTCGTAGTGACAATGGGACTGAATTTACATGTTTACAATCTTATTTTGAGGAGCATGGTATAATTCATGAAACTTCTAATGTTGATACACCGCAGCAGAATGGCCGGGTCGAGCGAAAACACCGGCATATTCTCAATGTTGCTCGTGCCTTGTTGTTTCAGGCCAGGTTACCAATTTTATTCTGGGGAGAGTGCGTCCTTGCAGCAGTACATCTTATTAATCGTACTCCGTCCCAATTACTCGATGGTAAAACTCCTTACGAGGTTTTATTTGGTGAAATTCCGACTATGACTCACATTCGAATTTTCGGCTGTTTATGCTACGCAAAGAACATTAATCGAACACGTGACAAGTTTGCAAGTCGTAGTCGCAACTGCATTTTTCTTGGATATCCGTTTGGTAAGAAAGGATGGCGGGTATATGATTTGGATACAGGGGATTATTTTCATTTCTCGGGATGTTATTTTTGTGGAAACTGAATTTCCATATCTCACTTTACATGTCTCGTATTCTCGCCCATCATCTGTTTCCACTTTTGAGGATACAGGGGACTTGGAACCCATAAACTTTGTCCCTGTTTCTTCGCCTGATGCAACCTCACCCACTGCTTCTACTTCTTCCCCGGCTGCTTCCATATCTTCACCGGCTGCAACCTCCATTGTTCCTAATTCTGCCACGGAATCTGATGCACAGCAGGATAATTCCATCCCTGACATACCTGCCACGTCTGACCAGCAAGATCTTGGTCGTGGCAAACGGGAAAAATTATTCCCAAGTGTTTTACTTCAGGGATATGCTCGAAATGCCACTGTGCTCTCTCCCTCTACGCTCACCTCGTCACCATCATCATCCTCTCGAGGTACGCACTTTCCTATATCTAATTATGATAATTGTGCTCAGTTTTCTCCTGGTCATCAAGTTTTTTTAGCCGTTGTTACAGCTGGTCATGAGCCGTCCTCCTATAAGGAGGCTGTATAGGATCCTCAATGGCAGGCGGCAATGCAGCTCGAAATTGACGCTCTCGAGAAAAATCAGACTTGGTCTATTGAATCGCTACCTCCTGAAAAGAAAGCAATCGGGTGCAAATGGGTTTACCGCATCAAGTATAATTCTGATGGCACTATTGAGCGTTACAAAGCTCGCCTTGTTATCTTGGGTAATCATCAAATCGAAGGTGTTGATTACCATGAAACATTCGCACCTACTGTAAAGCTTGTGACGGTTCGTACATTGTTAGCTGTAGCCGCCGTCAAACAATGGGAGTTGCATCAAATGGACGTTCATAATGCGTTCCTTCATGGCGATCTTCAGGAGGAAGTTTATATGTGTTTCCCTCCTGGTTTTGGACAGTCCGTTCCTAATAAGGTATGCCGTCTTCGCAAATCTCTTGATGGGTTGCGTCAAGCTCCTCGCTGTTGGTATGCAAAATTAGCTGGTGCTCTTTCGTCTTACGGATTTGTTCAAAGTGCTTATGATCACTATCTGTTTTCTTATTTTCGTGCGACTGTTGAGCTGCATATATTGGTCTACGTCGACGATATCGTCATCACAGGCAATGACAGTGATGCTATTTGCGTCTTTAAAAATTATTTGAATGAATGTTTCCACATGAAAGACTTGGGTCCTCTTAAATATTTCCTTGGTATCGAGGTGGCTCGTCATAAAACTGGGATCGTGCTTTCACAGCGTAAGTATGCTTTGGACATTCTCAGTGAGACGGGTTTGTTAGGAGCTAAGCCTGCTTCCATTCCAATTGAACCCGGTCATAAGCTTGCTTTATCCAATAGCGCGCTTCTTCATGATCCACTCCGTTATCGCCGCTTAGTGGGACGTCTTGTGTACCTCACAATTACTCGCCCAGATTTGAGTTACTCCGTTCATGTCCTTGCTTAATTCATGACGAATCCTCGCTTAGAACACTGGGACGCTGCTCTTGGCGTTGTTCGCTATTTGAAGAAGTGTCCTGGTCAGGATTTATTTATGTCCGCTGCTAGTGATCTTCAACTTCGTGCCTATTGCGACTCTGACTATGCTACTTGCCCATTAAGTCGTAGGTCTCTGTCCGCCTATCTTGTTTTTCTCGGGCATTCTCCAATTTCTTGGAAGACAAAGAAGCAGCACACGGTGTCTCTTTCCTCTGTCGAGGCCGAATATCGTGCCTTAGCATATGTGACCTGTGAAGTTAAATGGCTCCGTGGTCTTCTCTCTGCACTTCGGGTTCCGTCTTCTTCCCCGATTCCAGTTTATTGTGATAATCAATCGGCTATTCACTTGACTCGTAATCCCGTTTTTCACGAGCGAACGAAGCATATTGAAGTCGATTGTCATTTTGTTCGTGACGAATTTCTTCGTAATGTCATCTGTCCTAAATACGTTCCTACTTTGGAGCAATTGGCGGATCTTTTCACCAAGGCGCTCAGTCGCTCCGTCTTTGATGGTCTTCTTCCCAGTTGGGCATTTCGTCTCTCCATGCTCCAACTTGAGGGGGGGTAATACGAATATTCCCGATTATATTCCCGACTATGAATATTCTCATATTATTCTGTACATATTTAACGGGATTTGTTCATACCCGGCTTTGGTAAATAGGTTGTATTTAGGCAATAGTATGATTTGTAATATTTATTGTTTCCTAGATTAATAGCCTAGAACATGTATATATGGATTGTCGTTTCATCAATAGAAATCAACCCTTTCCGGAATATCGTTTCTTTCATCACCCCAGCGGGGGCGAAAAATCTCAGCGGGGGCGAAGTGGTAATGGTATAAGGGGAACCCAAAAAAAGTTGAAAAGTTTTAGCTAAAAAACTTGAAATTTTCGGCCGCCAACGGGGGCGGCCGCCCCTGCTAGCCCCCCCTTAGATCCGCCACTGGGTTCCGGGTTGACAATAGGAGGTATTTTGTACAGTGTACATCATCGTACAAGAAATAATTAAATTAGTAAACATCCTTGTCAATATTCTTTTTGTTTCGTGTAACTTTAATCGATGTTGATGGATTGAATATTGCTTAAAATTTTAGATGAGACCAATTACTAATATCTTTATATATAGTCAACTCCCCTAGTTTGTTGACTATGTCGCTTGCATGTTGAAATATTGTTGCTGGATTAACAGGAGTCGAGAGATAATGGAATAATTCTGAACCACACAAAACACTCTGTTCCACTATATCCCACATGCAAATGCAAATGAATTTGACCACACAAAACTTTCCAAAGAAGGAAAAAGGGAAAAAAATCCGACTACCATGAAAAAGGAGAGAGAGAGAAGAAATGAGCGACTAGGAGGGAGTATATTGAAAAACAAATTTTACTGAGAACGATTTCGCATTTAAAAGCATTAGTAGTAAAACGTTCCTTCTGTTGGGTTCGACCCTTTCTTACCGTTGTATAATCTTTGCTAGATTATATTAAGTGCACAAATTCTTATTGAAGACCAACTAGATCCGTCACAAGGAAGAGACGGGTCGTTTTGATATCGTTTTGAGAGAAATGGGGCGGGTTGGTTAAACAAGTGGGTTGATGTGTTGGGCAAGCTTTGTATTATTTTAATGTTAGTTGCACCCCACTAACCCACATAAAATGACCATTGTACTACACACCCTACCCCCATCTCGTTTACCCCACCCTTCCCTCACCCTCGCTCATCCTTTCCATCATTAGTCATCACCATCCTCTATTCCTCCATGCATGCTCATCTTCCAAATTTCTTCATCAAAAAATTCTTGTTGTAAAAATTTCTTGCCCATGTTCATCTTCACCAATTTCTTGTTGTAAAAAAAACCGACGCCATCAAACAATATTATTCTTGATTATGATGATGATGAGATTGTTCCGTTTTGTTTTTAAAAAAAAGCTTGTTGTAAAAATTTCTTCATCAAGTATGCATCATATAAATTCCTTCATCAAGCTTCTTCATCATATAAATTTCTTGTTGTAAAAAAAAAAGCTTCTTATTCATCAAGCTTCTTCATCCTATAAATTTCTTCTTCTTCATCCTCTAAAATTAAAAAACAAATGTTAGGGGATAATATTTGCGTCGCTTTAGTCACGGTTGGGGGGAATCAGGATGGCGACGAAGGCGTTTTCGAGGATCATATCGATGCTCATCGTGAAGACGTACGTGTTGTTCCTGACCTTAGCCCCGATCAATTTGTGTCGATGTTGATGAATGAAGGTTTGTCTTTTTCGCTCTTTGTTCATGTTTTTATGTAAGAATTAGGGCATTTTAAGGTAAGATCTATGTTTGTCAATTTATGCTGATGATGATGATGATGAGATTGTTCCGTCTTGTTTAGTAATTCATATTCATATGATAATTATAATTTTAATAAGAAACACCAACATAGTTTCAGATGTAACCATGTTAGTTGATCTTTGATACCCTTTTAGAGTTCAGTGTTACCATATTGGAATGTGGTTTTTCTGTGAACTGTGTCAAAGCATTTAAGCATTTATGTGTCATTGCCAGGGTCACATTCGTCTTTATAACGGTTACATTATGGACTCTGTCAAGCATGTGACCATTTTACGCATAGATGTTACCCTGTTAATGTCAGGTGAAACCATATTTTTAGATGCACATAACCAGAGATGCATATCACTACCAGGGTTACATTCCCTTATATAATGGTCACATTTGGAAAGGTTACCATATGTTTCTGCAAATGGTACTCTGTTAATGCCAGGTTAAATAACAGTTCAGATGTTCCAAGTGGTTACATTTCCTGATATAATGGTCACATCTGTAAATGTCACCATAATTTCCTGACACTGTTACCCTGTAAATGTCATGTTAAACCACAGTTTCAGATGTTACAAAGCTGTACTTAATACATTGTAGCTCAAAGTTACTGGACCTTTTTGGAGTTGGGTTTTTATTCAATTGTGTGTAGACATTTAGCAAAAATTAATATGGCTAAATTTGATTGTTTTGTCATAGGTACCGACGTCTCGGGTTCACTCGTTGGAATTAAAGCTGCGAAATGGGAGCATATTTACGCTTTATATATGAAACATTCGCAATACATCGGGTTCAGTGTGAAGAAAGGTACATCTCGTAGGGCGAACAAGGAAGATAGACCTTTCTTTGAGAGATATTTTAGGTGCTCTTGCGAAGGCAAGCATGGGAACAAGAGTACTGGTAGCAATGTCGTCGTACCTGAGCTGCCCACTAGCAATGTGAGGAATGCTAGCATTACTCGATGTGAATGCAAAGCTTGTGTTAGGACGAAATTAAACGAGGAAACGGGATTATGGGAGGTACTGTAGCATTTGATTG
>JAGPOY010002813.1:0-14153 GCA_018983105.1 Silene uniflora
AAACAAAAAAAAAATAATCAAGCCTCTTATCTTATTACGTCATTGCTATAAACCCAACCAAGAAACGTCGTCCCCCCTACTCGGGCCTCCCAAAGGTCAAGCGTCAGGTCAAAGCCACGGTTTCAAACTATACTTCCATAAATACTCCCAAATGACGTGGCTTATATGTATACTATCTATCACATGGTATGACTCGATTATTACTACGTATCTATATCACGTCAAATATCATACCTTCACATGTATACACATTAACTGCGACTATGCAGACTCTAATAAACAACCAATTAATGTAAATTACTCATTATGACTGAACCATGCTCGACATTCCCATTTCCAGACATCAAGCCACGCATATAACGCGTCAAATCCATATCCGTTCCCATTCCTCATCAACACTTCCGCTTATACGGAAGGCCAAAATCGCTATCATGCAATGACCATATGTGACACATAACTCGCATGTTTCATCTTAGTAAAGCAAGATCACGTCAACTAACACACATCAAACAAGATTATCACGTCATTTTTGTCGCTAACCAACAACTCATGTCAACCCACGATTTCCATTTCTTGCAAAATGCCACCTAGGTGATCAAACGTAAACAATTCACAAGATCTTATCCATATGAGTCAACATATTAATCTAAACACTGGCCAAATAATATAAACCGCGATATAAGGGTGTACTCCCAATATTAGGTCGAGCATTGACAAAATAAGGGTCAAAGCGGGTCACTCGGTCGAGTATTGGAGGCTACTCGGCCGAGTAGACGGCCACTCGGTCGAGTGCATAGGGCACTCAGTCGAGTGCCACATGAGCAGAAAGTATTTGCTCACAAACTCGCTTCCAAACTTTCATATTTCAACACACAAACGCTAATAGACAAACTCTTGGCTCTAAGGCCATCATTCTAGTTCCTCAAACGGACACTATAACAAGATCCCAATGTACACTCTCGGCGCTTCACGTGACGATTGGGAGGCACTTTTACAAACATCTATGCTATCGCTCATATGCCAAACTCTTACCAACTATTTTCACACTTCATGCATACATACTTAAATTAAACGGTTACTCTATATAACACCAATGATCAAGTCAATAATATGATTGAATCCTCAATGCCACACTCTTACTCTCATGACCACGAAAAACAAGCTTGGTAATACTAAATACACAACTGTATCTCCGAAATAACATTCCCCAAAAAACAGACTTCCAAAAAGGTAGGCTCGTCTCTTTGTGTAACATAATGATATCCCCCCAAAAGAGGCCAACGTCGGCATAATAATATAACCATCAATTACCATACCACACGTGTATATTAACTCTCAAACAGTTTCGCCATTTTGTTTCTTATTACGACTTTTACTAGATAACTTGTATCCTCAAATCATTAATCACCTCGAATTCCATATAACACTCCCTTATATTCCTATTTCACAAGTTCTTTTTACCATCTTTTAATTCTCATTAATCCGCAAATTCAATCTACATATTCCAAGAGTTATGAACAACCCAAGTTATCACTTTAATCTATTCTTAAGTATCTCAATTGCTTTCTCACGATTCCGTAATTCAATTCTCATTTGTTTATCACAAAGTTTTCCAAGTCATGTCCAATAAAATTATACCTCAATATGCAACCCAAACTTCACTCATTATCCATAATTTCAATCAATCAGTAAGGTTCGATCTGAATCACACATTGTCCTATTGTCCACAAGGTTATCTCATGTAATCAACTCACTCACTCACAACTTTGTATAGGCTAACTCATCTTTCTACTATTTCCGAATTCCCAAACTTGATGTCTATATGTAATTCCACATTTCATCCCTTCATCTAAATCCTCTAAATGCATCAACACTTCTAGGCAACGGAATACTACTCTTTTGGTCACTAATACCACTATTAGCATAAAAGATTTAGATCGAACCTTATTGATTGACAAACCTTATTGGTCACTAATACCACTAATTCCTTTTATAGCCGGCACCAAAACAGAAGATGCTGCAGGAGTTGCTGAGCTCTATTTCAGAGAGGTGATGAGGCTACATGGGATTCCAAAGACTATAGTGTCTGACAGAGACACTAAATTCATGAGCTATTTCTGGAAGACTCTGTGGAAGTTGCTAGGAACTAAACTGCTATTCAGCACTGCTCACCATCCACAAACTGATGGTCAGACTGATGTCACAAACAAAACCCTTGGAAGGATTCTGAGGTGCATTGTAAGCAAGTCTCTGAAAGACTGGGATCTGAAATTGGCTCAGGCAGAGTTTGCATTCAACAGAGCACCATCTAATGCAACCTGGCACAGTCCATTTGAAGTTGTGTATGGAGTTTTTTTAAAATTAAATAGTAAAAAATATGTGATGAGATAGAGAGAGAAAAAGGAAAAAAAAGGGGAAAAAGGAAAAAATAGAACCCGATCAAAATATAAAAAAAAATCAATAATAAACCCTAAATCGACTAGATCATCAAGCTCAATTCAATCAAAAATGGTAGTTAATTGTAGTGATCCGTCTCAATTTCCTCCTCTAGGCTCAAGTGTACCACGAAGTACCGTTGTGGGACCATCTGTGACCGGGCCGTCTTCCTCGGCGGTTGTAGGTGGGCCTGAAAATTCAGTTGCACAGAAAACGACGAGTATCAATCAGATTACTGGAGTTGCGCCTTACGATCTGGATGCTGTTGGAAATGATGAGTCCTCTGATTGGACGGTTCAAGGACGGAGAAGAAAAGGTAAGAGTCCTTTGGTTTCTATTCCTGAAGAACCTGCCGATTTACTTCGTTTTACCGTTGAGGATGTAAAAGAGGAACTTGAATATTGGAAACATGCTGTTTATGGTTTCGTTTTAGGGGCTAATCCGCCTGTAGAGGTGGTAAAAGGTTTCATCAAACGATTATGGTCTAAATTCCCAATTGACAAAATCTCGTTTTGCCCAAATGGTGTCTTCCTTGTTCGTTTTAAAACTGCTGCTGCTAAGGACCAAGTTCTCCAGCAAGGTCATTTCTTGTTTGACAATAAACCCCTTATTGTTAGACCTTGGAGTGAGGAGGTGGAGTTGGTGAAATCAGATGTGAAGGATGTGCCTGTTTGGGTCAGAATACATAACCTGCACCTCAAGTTTTGGGGTAAATGCCTCCCTAGAATTGCTGGGTTAATGGGGAAATATGTTAGATGTGATGATGCCACTGTGGGGAAAACTAGACTAGGTTTTGCACGAGTAATGATTGATATACCTTTTGGAAAACCTATTCCTGAGAATATTAAGTTTTTGGATGAGGATGGCCTAGTGGTGTCTTTGAAAGTTGAATTTGAGTGGAAGCCAACTGCCTTTAGTCAATGTAAGGGCATTGGGCACCAGACTAGTACGTGCAGGAAAGAAGGCAAAGTTGGCGTGACAAAGGATGTGTCTAAGAAGGTGGAGACCAAGCAATGGAGACCTAAAGCTACAGGTAATCACCCTAAAGCTGCTAATGTACCCAAACCTGCTGTACCTGTAGTGGACTCTCCTGTTGTTCGCCCTACCTCACCTGTTGTTGAAGTCTTGGCTACCCCTGTTGAGAAACCTAATCAGTTTGATGTAACATGGAGTAGGAATGGTAAATACCAGATGGTTGCTACTCCTGATAGGAATATTATAAGATTGAGTAGGCAAGAAATTGTAGAAACTGGACTGAGTTCTATGAAATTTGGTACTCATTCGTTCATGGATTCTCTGAATAATGTGACCCCAAAAGTAGGAATTGGGATAAATGGTAGTGTATTACCTCCATCTGGGGGTAATGCATAATTGGGGTTTCTGGAATGTTAGGGGGTTAAACAGCCTATCTAAGCAAAATACTATTAACTGCTTTCTTCATCATCATAAGATAGGTTTGTTTGGCCTCCTTGAGACAAAGGTCAAACCCTTGTCTCTAAATGCTATAAGGAATACTCTCTGTAATAGTTGGTGTGTTTCAACCAACACACAATATCATAAGGGAGGTAGAATTTGGGTGCTGTGGCAACCTTCCATGTTTCAAATTCAGTTTCTAGAATATAATGCACAATTTATACACATGGAGGCTACTGATGTGGGCACTGGGGCCAAATTTTTTGTGACTATGGTTTATGCTTTTAATGATGTAAAGGAAAGAAAGCTCTTGTGGGAGAAACTTTGTGGGTTTAGAAGGTGTATTCAGGGCCCTTGGGTGATATGTGAGGATTTTAATACTTTGATAGTGCCTGCAGAAAGATTGGGGGGCAGCAGTACAAATGAAGAAATGGAAGATTTTAAGTTGTGTATTGATGAGTGTGAAGTCTTTGATAGTCCTGCTAGTGGCTCCTTTTTTACTTGGAACAATAAACATGAGGCTACTACAAGGGTGTATAGCAGATTGGATAGAGTTCTGATTAATCATGAGTGGTTTACTAGCAATCCAAATGTATATGCTCATTTTTACTGTGAAGGTACATTTGATCATGCCCCCTGTGTTATTCAAAGTGTTACTGATGGTGAGAAGAGAAGGAGACATTTCAAATATTATAACATGTGGAGTAAGTCAGAGGATTTTAAGCATTGTGTGGCACAGAGTTGGCAGCATGGTGTGTATGGGACTAATATGTTCCAATTAGTTAAGAAGCTGAAAATGCATAAGTTTCCTCTAAAACAACTGAATAGAACTGATTTTGATGATATTGAGCATAACACTGAAAGAGCAAAAATGAATCTTGATCATATTCAGGAAAAACTAAGAGATGATCCCCTGAATGATACCTTGATTCAACAAGAGATGCTGGCTCTTAAAGCTATTAGATTCCTGGAACAAGCTTACCATGAATTCCTTGTCCAGAAATCTAAGGCTGTCTGGATGGAGAAGGGGGACCAAAACACTAAATACTTTCATAGCCTGATAAAGAGTAGACAAGCTCAGAATAAGATTATGAAAATTGAAGATATGAATGGTAAGATGTGGGAAGAGTCAGATCATATTCAACAGGCCTTCTTGAGCTTCTATGAGGATATCTTGGGCACTGCTGCTTCTACAAGAAAAGTGTCCAAGCATACTGTCCAGTTGGGGAGAGTCTGCAACATTGAGCATCAGGCTATTCTGATGACTCCTGTGACTAATGAGGAAATTAAAAATGTGATGTTCTCTATTCCCAGCCATAAAGAAGCAGGCCCTGATGGTTACTCAAGTGCATTCTTTAAGGATGCATGGGATGTGGTGGGTGAGCTCTTTTGTAACTCTATTCATGATTTCTTTTTGAATGGAAAGCTTCTTAAACAAATAAACCACACCCTTATAACTCTTATCCCTAAAATTGACCTGCCCACTAATGTTTCACAATTTAGACCTATCTCTTGCTGCAAAGTTGTCTATAAGTGTATTTCTAAACTGATGTGTAATAGACTGGCCAAGATATTACCTGACATCATCAGTGAGAATCAAGGGGGGTTTATTCAGGGGAGGAGTATAGTTGAGAATATTTTAATTTGCCAAGACCTTATTAGATGCTATAAAAGAGCAGCTGTATCTCCTAGGTTTATGCTGAAAGTTGATCTAAAAAAAGCCTATGACTCTGTGTCTTGGAGGTTCCTTGAACAAATTATGGAAGCATTGCAAATGCCTCCAAAGTTTATTGAGATGGTCATGGAGTGTGTACAGTCTGCTTCATATTCTCTGGTTCTGAATGGGGAGGTGTTTGGGCATTTTAAGGGGAAAAAGGGGCTGAGGCAAGGTGACCCTCTGTCACCTTTGCTGTTCACTATTGCTATGGAGTACCTCAGCAGGGTGCTCCATTATACTACAAATCATATGCCTTTCAAATATCATCCTCTTTGCAACACTTTGACATTGTCCCACCTTATGTTTGCAGATGACCTTTTGTTATTTTGTAAGGGGGATATTAATTCAATCATGACCCTTCTTAGATCCTTCTCCACTTTTTCTTGTGCTTCTGGGTTGCAGATGAGCCTTGCAAAGACCAGTGCTTATTTTAATGGGGTCCAAAGTTGGGTTAAAGCTGATATTCTCCTAATTGCTGGGTTTCAGGAGGGGCAGTTACCTTTTAAGTATTTAGGTGTGCCTATCACCTGTGGGAGGATACTTAAGAGGGACTGTAATATTTTGGTGGAGAAATTAGTTGCAAAAATCAGGAACTTTGGGTCTAAAAAATTATCCTATGCTGGCAGGTTAATCTTAGTTAATTCAGTGCTTACTGCTCTGTATAGCTACTGGGTTAACATCTTTCTAATTCCAAAAGGTGTGTTGAACAAGCTGAATACCATTTGTAGAAATTACTTATGGGATGGCAATGCTGAGTATATCAGGGTTCCTTTGGTGAGCTGGGATAAATTGTGTGCTCCCAAACAGGAGGGTGGTTTGGGTATCAAGAATAGTCTAGCTTGGAATTGTGCTACAGTTGGCAAGCTTGTGTGGTGGATCTATTGTTGCCCTAACAGACTGTGGGTGAGATGGGTCAGTCAAATTTATTTAAAAGATGCTAACTGGGCTGAATACAACCCCACTGGAGACATCAGTTGGGGTTGGAAGAATGTATGCAAGGTAAGAGATAAACTGGCTTCTGGTTACTCTAATGTTGAATGGATGTTGGGTACTAAGGGTTACACTGTGAGTAGTGGATATGAATTGCTCAGACTTAAATTTCAGAAGGTGCACTGGTCTCAGCACATCTGGAATTCCTATTGTATCCCAAAACATCAGTTTGTGGGGTGGTTGATTCAAAGGCAGGCTCTACGTTTGAAGGATAAGCTCCATAATCTGGGAATTGCAGTTGATGATAAATGTGAGTTATGTGGTTGCTATCCAGAATCTTATGATCATCTGTTTAAGCAATGTCAGTATAGCAGTCAAGTGTTAGAGTTGTTTGAGCAGATGTATGGGATTAAGCTTAGTCCTGATCCTTTGGAGGGGATTGGGCTAGCTCAGATTTCAGCATTAAGAAAAGGTGTTCTGATTGTTGGTTGCAGGCCATTTTCTACCATATTTGGCTGCAGAGGAACAAGGCAAGGCTGGAATATTGCATTCTCAGGCCTGCATATCTGTTTCAGCAGATAAGGCAGGATGTTCGATGCTGGTTGAAGACTAGGATTAGTACTCATTGTGATGCTAGAGATAGGGATTGGTTAGCTAGTCTTCAATGGTTGATGTAATACCTGTTTAAACTCTTGGTATTGTAATTGTATGTACTGAAATTGTAGCTTGTAATAGCTGTTTGTGCTTAATGGAATTTTTACCTTTCACCAAAAAAAAAAAAGCATAAAAGATTTCTTCCTCCAAAGTTCATTATTTCCCTATTACTTTTTTATGTCTCTTGATTTCTATGCTCTACTTTGTCAACATACACTCGTATACCACTCATTCCATTTAATATTCTTTCACTCACAATGCTTACACTACTACTTAACCAAACCCAAATTATCTCTAACATATTATCCAAGGTTTCAACCAATATCCTCAATTATTAATATTTCGATCCTTATCCTAATAAGCTTGCCAACTCACTTCCGTCTCACATCTCCTCAATCACAAGTCTATACATTCTCACTCATCAAGACCATGTAACCCCTAAGGTAAGCTAAACATTGACCAATACATAAGCAAAAAACAACAACATTATTAGCAAAATTACAACACTATAAAACAAGGAAACCATGTTTTAAATACGAACATGTAATAATTGATCATATACCCTGTGGTAAAAAATATTTGGCAAAATTCTGAGGATAACGCCTCACTCGTCAATTAAATCAAGTTTCAAACACGAAAACTCAAAGTCTAAGAATGCACATCAAAGTTTCAAAATTTTCAAAAGTCCGACAAAATTAGCAATAACAACCAAACTGTGGTCCTTGTTAAAATTGACCAAGCAATAAATGTGAAATCAAATCATCGACCCCAAGAATATGTATACTTTGAGGTCATTAAAAAAAATTTCGGTAAAATTCAACATGAAAATTCCATACTTGACATCATAAATGATGTAAAAAGTGATTAATATCACTAATCAAGCAAAATATGTCATTAATTGACAATATTTAATGAGATTAGCATAGGTTTAAACAAAACCAACTCGTGAAAATAAGAGGAAATAAAGCACATTTGCAAGATGAAATTAGCTAAATTAATGGGCAAAAATTAGAGTAAGAATTCGAATTCGAGCAATAATCAACCAATAGTGAAATCTAACAAGGGAATGATTTTAAATGGACGAATAAAAGGATTAAAACAAGCCAATAACAAAATATTAGCGGAATTCACAACCCAAAAGCTGGCACACGGTCGAGTGCTGAGTCCACTCGGTCGAGTGCCTTCTCCACTCGGTCAAGTGACCCGCTTCCATAAATTTTCAAGTTTCTGGGAAATGGTCTGATGAGCGAGTCGTTGTTCACCCAATCAAACACATTTATATGCTCAACAAACTAGCTAGTGAGTATGTCGAGGTCGATCCATGGGACAGTGAGCTTTGGGTTCTTAGTCTATCTATCCTAATCATGCAAGTGTCACAATTATAAGGAGTTTGTAAGCTAAACTAATGCAAGTAAGTAAATGACGAGGATTAAAACAATAAGAAGAAAAACTGGGAAGAGTGGGTTCATATGGGTAATCAAATGGTGGAACACATGTAATCAAGTATTGGGTAGATTGATTGAGGTCACGATGAAATAGGGTCGAGGCTTTCGATCTTACAACCCTTAGGTCGGAAAGGGTTAGTTATTACCCGTACACCCTAACCCCCCTAATAGCCTATATGCACAATCACAACCCCATCTATCGAGGCTCTTTCAAGCCTTTCAATAAATGGTGTAACGGTAGTCTAGCAAGCCTTGCGTCACCAATGTAAGCCAAACATAGAGAATCCATGCAAGTTTTGTCATTCAAGCATTTCATCAAACACATAGAATGCATAAGACATAGATGACATAATAACAATTTAATCAATCAATCAATTCCCAACATCAACATGTATTATATTCACCCTTTGATATTCCCCATAATCCCCCACTAATCCTAGCAAGGTCACTACTCACTATCCATCATGTTTAGCATGTCAAGGCTAATCTAATGAACAAGTATTGAAAGATTGATTGTTGAAAGATTAATATTAATTGTGGAAAGATTGAAGAACAATTTGTGGAATGATTAAAGTTTGATCTATTCTAATCTACTCCTAATCTAATCTAAAGGGGGCTTAAGAAAGCTTAACCTAGAATTATTACAAGTTGGGTATTTATAATAAGTACAAGATTAGGTTAAGTAGAGGTGGAGTGTTGCTCAAGGTCATGGCGGAGTGATTAGAGGTAGCTCGGGTCGCAAGGCGGTCGTCCCGTCTTGTTGTTCCTTGAAGTCGCTCGACCTAGGTGAGGGTCGCTCGACCTCGGGCTTGGGTCGCTCGACCTTCAGCTGCATTTGCCCAAGCTGATTCAAAATCAGCACGGCTCGACTCCTAGGCCGTGGGGGCTCCTTTTCTTAGCTCTAATTCTTCACTTAGGCCTTTGGTTACATCTCCTCTACATGCAAGGTCCTTGGATATCGTCATTTTAGCTCCGAAATGCTCCATTTATGCACGATTTAGCTCCTCCGCCTCTAAGTAAGCCAAAACCAATAGAAAAGCAAATAGGAGGCTAAAGAGCGTGAAAGGACCCTAATAAGTACGTAAAAGCATGTGAAACTAGGTTCGTTAAGGGGTTAAAAGTGCAACTATTATGGTCACATCAAATATCCCCAAACCGAACCTTTGCTCGTCCCGAGCAAAGGGGTGAACAAGAACCATGACCCTTATTATACTACTACTACTAGCATATCCGATGTGAGACAATTAGCGGGTCTCACTCCGCCCCTTTAACTCACAACAAAGTATCCATGAGGTAGGATACCTTCTTGCAAGGCAAGGTGGGGCTTGCCAAAATGGCGATGCATCCAACATGAAGCACACAAAACAAGTAATGGATGCACCTACAAAAGAAGTCACCACTTTCCTCATCTAAGTGGCGGAAATCATCTAAAAGGGAAGTAATTCAAGGGTACACACTCCATGATAGATACTAGTTCTCGAAGCCACTAAGTCAAAGAGGATACAAACAAGTCACCTCCAAGTGGTGTCAAACTAGGCTACTTTCGTCCACAATTGCTAAATGCTTTCGTCAAGAGTAGGTTCCCTATGGCGTTAGAAAACACTATAGGATCGCGGAATTCCCCTCTTGCCTAGACAAGAAAAAGGGTCGTCCCCTTCCACCGTGCAACCAAAGTATGATCATCAAGGGTTCAAGATATGTATGAGTTTCCCATGTGTAGTTTGCTTTTGGGTTATTTTCCCCCATTTTTGTAACATTTGACATTGAAGAACATTTGTTGCCATTTTTATTGATTTGGCATTTCATACTTTGGCAATTCGCCTTTCACTTCGGTTTTGACATTTTTGAACAAATAGAGTAACCCCATATGTAGCGAGGGTACGTACTCTAGAAAAGCATAGGAGTCTATTTTTGCTCCTTAATTATTTCATTTGATGCAAACATTTTGGCTTTGATGAACTTGGAACTCAATTTGATTTCATTTTTGTGCCTATTCCCTTTTTGTTAACAAAATGATGATGGTAGAATTGAAAGAACGGTTGCATGGCATCAAGAGTCACCTAGGAATAAACGGTAGCCAAGGAATTATCACGCCACAAGGTACTCTAGACTAGGCCTTAGTCCATGGGTCAAAAGATACTAGTAGAACACAACCTAGGGTGTCTTGAAGGTATTCTAGCAAACAAAGTCTCAAGAAGAAAGAATATCTACAAGGGCCTTATGTACACTTGTCTAACTTCCCAATTAGGCATTTCACAAAGTTTTTCCTACATGCAATTATATGCCATGATGCAACTATCATATATACAAGTCTAATGCATATGCTCTAACCAACTATATGCCATATAATCTAAATGCAAACTCCTAACAACACATAGGCACACAAACCGCAACACAAAAATACACAACATCCTCCTTGACATACAAGCCCATCCTCCTCATAATGAAAAGAAATGGAAGGGAATAAGGGATTAGAACGATCATACCAAGCGGTCTTCACATTCCCTTTCTAATGCCTCAAATGAAGTGTTGTACCTATGTGAGAAGAGAACAAAAGCACACAAATATACAATTCTATGCTAATAAATGAAAGAACATGTTTTTGGTTTTTGTATTTTTCGAATTTTTATGGATTTTAAATTTGGTTTTATGAAAAGAAAGAACATATTTTTGAGTTTTTCGACATTTTTCAAATTTTTATGTATTTTTGGAATATAAATTCGCATCCCCTACTTTATTTCGGACATTGTCCTCAATGTATAAGGTAGGAGTCGGGAATGAAAATGAAAAGACATGTTTTTGCATTTTGAATATTTGAAAAGTAAAAACATGTTTTTGGGTTTTTTGATTTATGAATCATGTATGGTTAAACCTCCCCAAACCAAATGAAACACTATTGCTAGTGCAAAAAGGAAGAGGTTTAATCATCAATGATTATGCATGAATGTAAGTGATGTTAGTATTGTACAAATGCAACTATACATGAGAGATAGTGAAGGGAAAGAAGTCTTACAATCACGATGTCAATCATACCCTCCTTGATCGTCATCTCCACTCTCTTCTTCTTCTTCATCTCCTCCTTGGTCTTCATCCATACCTTGGTTAGGAAACACAAGGTTTGGTTGCACCCAAGAAGGCCTAGGACCGTTAGGATCAATGAATCCTTGTTGCACCATATGATAGTATTGAGGGTAAAGGGCGAAATAGTGTCTTCATGCCCTCGTTGGATCCTAAAATCCATGTTGCTTAACGTACCCATCAATATGTTCATGCTCGATGGCGGGTCCATGGGAGGAGGTATATTTTGAGTGGGTTTTTGTGGATTGGGAATGATTATGAGTGTTTTTGATCGGAGAAGATGAAGATTGTATGATGTGATGAAGGATTTGGGGCCTTCACGGGTAGAGGAAGGAGTAGGACGGGCTCTCGGGACCAACCCGGGCGGTTCGGGATTGACCCGCCCTTATTTTGAAACAGGCTGTATCTTTGTTCTTGTAGGCCGAGCGACCTAGGATTAGGTCGGGCGACCTAGGAAATAGGTCGGGCGACCTAGGAAATAGGTCGGGCGACCTAAGAAGTGGTCGGGCGGCCTAAAGAACAACTTGCTTAGGTGAGCTCGGATTGTAAAACGGATGTCATTTTCTCATCCGGACTCCTAATGGAGTGATTCAAAAGCCTAGATCCCTTGATTTTTCAACGCCGTTCCATCTATCCTATTTTCATAGCTAACCAAGCACTTCTTGTTATGGGTCCAAGCCGTTTCCTCTTGTTGTGCTCGCTTCTGTACCTATCATCTTCTTTTCATCACTTCTCTTCAAACACTCAAGTAAAGGATGAGATCCATCCCTTTCATTCTCTCATGGAAAAACCAAGTAACTAATATAGACTATGCTAACTAATCTTTGGCTTCCCCAAACCGATGATCACCCTCTCAATTGAGGTTCATTACTCTTGACAATCCAAGCGGGAGCTAAGACAAAAACGCTAAAATGCATGCAAGAATTAAAGACATGGAAAAGAATATGTTACAAATAATGGTTTAAGGTAGAACTCCACCAAACTAAGTCAAAGAACCAATTTCATTGGCATTGTCCATGCCACTCAATGCTCTCAATAGTTGATCAAATGCTCGTGAATAGGCCACAAATAAACATAAGTAGGATCTTGGCCACCTCAAGATAGAGTAGAGCCAATCCTTCACAAGGGGTTTCCCATTCAACTTTCTCTCCCCCATGTTGGCCTTATCATCAAAGCCCTTCCGGCTCTCCAAACTAATAAGCTTGCAATTTTTGTCATCGGGAGGTTTCCATTCTCTCCCATCTCCTTTGAAAGTGGTGATGATGAAACTTGAATTTATTAATCCTTCAAGAGTATAAGGAGAATTCTCATGGTCTTGATGATGGGATAACATAGGAGTAGAAATTGTAGATGCCAAATCTTCACAAGTGGGTTCACTCATAACTTCATTCTCGAGCTTCTCCACTAAACACTCTTTTGATGACACTATGACCTCTTTGAGAAGGTCTTCAATATCATCATCAAAAGCCATAAGCTCTAAGGTGGGCTCTATGAGGTCTTCATAGCCAATTAGGAAAAGGTGTTCATCCTCTTTGCAAGGCCAAACCTCAAATTTCTCAAGAATAGGCTCTTCAAGTGAGGCAATCTCACAACTCCATTCATCTTCTAACATGTCATCTTTGCTCCATGAATCATCGAATGATTCATAATCCTCATCATTCATTCGCTTGTCATCATCACTTTCTCCATATGAGTCATAAATAGGAGCTTCATACTTCCATCTTTGCTCCTTTTCCGCCAATCCAACATCCGATTTGAAAGTGAATCCGTCATATTCGCAAAGGCTAAGAGTATTCGGTTTACTCAACCTCATATCCTCTTCATCAAACATCACACTTTCATATTCGCAACCATAAATAGTGGTGGATTGGTTGGTTGACTCATAGGTACTTTTGAGCTCATCTTCACAAGGGCCATGTATGATAGCTTCATAATGCCCCTCAAACTCTTCCTCTTCATTAGACTCTTCATTAGACTCTTCATCATTAGGCTCTTGGAAAGGTTCCAAGTGAGCCAATTGAGTCTCCAACCTTTGCCCATACTCCACAAGGTCATTTAACAACTTATCCTTCTCTTTGCTCTCCTTTTACACTTGCTTAAAGAATTGTTGTTGACTTTGAAGCATTTGTAGTACTAAGGTTTGAACATGAGGGTTTTGGTTGTTTTCATGATGTTGTTGGGTGTAAAATTGGCTAGGTGAATGATTGTGGAAGGTTTGGTTTTGTGAGTTTTGTTGTTGTGGGTGGATGTTTGAGTTTTGACATGAAAAATTGGGGTAATAGTGGGAATTTTCATTGTTGTGAGGGAAGTAAGCATGTGGTTGTTCCTCAAATCCTCTATACCCATTGAAATTGTACCTAAAAGATCCATCATAGCAAGGCACTTCTTGTGGGAAGCCTTGCATCATCTTTGTTGTTCGAAAGAAAATAGTAATTATAAAACGCAAACAACTCGAAAACGGTAAAAATGACCTTGAGGAA
>JAGPOY010002814.1:0-14152 GCA_018983105.1 Silene uniflora
ATGCCAATTACCGACTCATGAATGCAAACAATGCCAAACGACTCATTTAACAATTAAACACATTATCGAACTGAGTAGGATAAACCTACCTCTCAGCAAGTCCGCATAAGCAATCCATCACATAAGCTAAGCCCGTCTCATAAAACCGCCTCACAAAGCCCAAATCCTAAAATACGATAATAATACAAATACGTATAAATATACCAATCTAATACGTATAAAATACGTATAAATATAATACGGAAATTTCCCATGGTACCCCTGTGATTTGTCACTTTGCCAATGGTACCCCTCTTTTTAAGAATCTGCCAATGGTACTCCTAAGGTTCAGTATTTGTGCCCAGCGCGACCTTATTGCTACAGCTCCGTTAGTATCTTACATTTGAGCGAGAAAATTACATCAAATGACTTGTCTAAGTAATTATTATACTTCCTAATTACCTAATTTACATATATCCACATCATCTACAATTTATTGTTGATTGTTCATGACTTCATCAACATAAAGACATTTTCATCATCATAAATGGTACGATTTTTTTCAAAACGATTATCGATTTTTGTGCAAACTCTTTTTGTGTAATAACTAAGGGCTATTTTGTGCAAATTATGTTTTTTTTTTTCAAAAAGTTGGTTCAAAAAACTAATTTTTCCGCCAATGTTAGTTTTGCTTCATCAAACTCCGTTAGTCCTAATTAACGTGCATTACTCTGTAAGGGTACCATTGGCACAAATATTGAATCTCAGGGGTACCATTGACACATTCTTAAAAAGAGGGGTACCAAAAACAAAGTGACAAACTATAGGGGTACCATGGGAAATATCCCAATATAATAACCCAATACGTATAAAACACGTATAAACATACTAATCTAATACGTATAAACATACGTATAAACATACTATTCTATTTATATAAATACGGCTAATAAAACCCGTCTTATACACTACCAAACCCGACTCAACTCAAGTCGCCACTACCACCCACTGCCGCCATCGTGGCCACCACCACCAGCACGGTGGGCCACGAACGGCAGCCACCACAACCGCAACAATAACAACAAACGGCAACAACAACAACAACCCGTAATAACACAACACCACCATAACAACCACCACCGGCCACACCAGCCACCACCGTGGCCTCCCTCGACCACGGTGGACCTAGCCGCCAGCCTGGGCACTCACCACGACTACCCAAACCCGAGACACGACCACCACACACAACCAAAGACACTAAACACTGGGCTACAACCCAACCCGAATACCCTCTTTTGCAGCCCATTTCCGACCACCAAACGCCACCCATTCCACCACCCAAGACCACCCTATAACCCCCACTCAACTCCCGACAAAACCCATCCAAAAACAGCCCAGACTGACGTCTACAAGTGGGTTAAAAACTCGTCTTAAGACGGTCTCACAAAACAAGCTATAACATGTATATATACTCGGTCAACTCGATTTTGGGGCGGTCAACGGCGGTCAACAGGTGGTCAAAGATGGTCCAAGGTGAGCCAAGGTCAAGGCGGGTCAAAGGTATAAATTAAATAAGATAAAAGACGGTATTACCTTACGATATCGAGGCGGAGGGACAAAATCTCCATTTCTCTTCTTCTCTTTTCTTTCTCTCTTTTCTCCCTTTTTCTCTCTAACATTTTTGTGGTGGAAATTATGGTGAAATGGAGGGATAAGGTGGTGGATAAGATGTGGAGGGAAGTAAAAAGGAAATATTAAAAGTGAAGGATAAGGATAAGGGGAAATCCTAGACGATAGCGACCCCAATCCACTCGGCCGAGTTAAACCTTCACTCGGTCGAGTAAAAACTGTCCTAAAACTCCAATTTTTACTCGGACGAGTACCTCTCCTCACTCGATCGAGTAACTTCCACTCGACCGAGTACTAAGTCGAATGAACTTAAAAGTTCGGGTTGTTACAGTTAAACCCTCGGATATGCGAGATAGCCTGCAAACCACGCAAACCAGGTAAGCCACCCGAGAGTGACAAACTCAAAGTCTATTAGGCATGGACACAGACCAAGAATGCTCCACAAGATTTGCTCTTGAGGAGGCTTGAATCTGAGTTAATGTTGTTTCCTTGACTATTCTTCCCGCCATTTTCTCGTTAATTTTATAAAAAATTTATATTTAAATAAATAAAATATTTTCATTAAATCGAATTGTTAGCTAATTTTTCATACTTTCACCATAGTTCCTACTGTTATTTTTACTACATTTGTTTCACTGTTGTTACTTTCACTACTCCATTGGTCATTCTTTTTTCTTTCACTACTCCCGCATTTAATAATGTTAATTTCACTAATCTCATCCATACTACTATGACTTTCACTACTCCCGGTACTATTATTGTTACTTTTACCACTCAAATGAGTTACTACTACCATATTTAATGCATCAAATGTTGCTACAACTATTTCTTGTATTAATAGAATTACTTTTGTGTAAGCCTTATCTATTTAATTGATAGGCTATCGCACACCTATACAAAAATATCCCAGAGTACAACCAATAAACTTGAAATGAAACTTGTATGAAAACTTGAATGGAAATTGTTGACAAAGGAAAGCTTAAACTAAATTCGGAAATTACAAGATTATATGAGAAATGTGTTATGAAAAGTGTAAACTATGCTAAGGAAGAGGTGCCCTAAACGTCGAATGCTACCTCCTATTTATAGTAAAATAGGAGGTAAAACGTAAATAATCCAAAAGGGCATAGAATCAGCCCACCCCGATCGGGAACACCAACCCCGATTGGGAACGCATCTTTCCGGTTATTCTTGCTTAATTGCTCTATTAATTGCGTGAGGTGTAATACTACGGATTTTCTGACTGTCAGTAGCTCGGCCGAGCTGGGGGTAGCTCGACCGAGCTGAGCTACTAACAGGTTTGGGTTGTATTTCAGAAGGGCATGTCGAGTAGTGCCTTGACCGAGTCACAGTTGACTCGGCCGAGATGAGGTCAGCTCGGTCGAGCTGGCTTTGGCTCGACGGAACCGACAATCTGAGGGGTTTATTTTTCAGTTCTTGAGCAATTAGTATAAAAGAGAGAAGTTGGTTTTAATCATTTTATTTCACTTCTAAAAACTCTTTTGAGAAAAGTTAAACGACGCACACTGCTTCTCTCCCTTTATACTTTGCATCAAGGATTAGGATTCGGATCGACACATCGATTGAGATCCAGATCTTGAGGGTAAGTAATTCTTTTATGTTATAATTCATCTATATTATCTATGAGCCATAATTAGATTGACTAGAGTGATTAGGGATTATATTGATTGTGAATAATTGTTGTTAGGTGACGAATTCGTAGAAGAGGGTTTCTGCGATTGATTGCTTGCTCTGATTTGATTGAATTGATGAATTTACGAATAAGGTAGGGTTTCCCTACATAGTTGGCTGATTATGATTGTAGAGACGGTCTCTAAGACCATGTTCGATGATTTAATGATGATTGTTGATTATATTCATATAATGTTGTTGTGACGATGTTGTATACTGATGAGATTGTGATTGTGATACGGTTCCGGCTGAGTGGGTCACTATGAGAGGCGACTCGCGCCCCAATGTCGCCTCTTGGGTGTCTCAACCAAGACTTGGGTTCGCTCATATATTGAGCGGGGATTTGGTGGGTCAGGCTGCGGTCCCCCCACTGGCGGTGTGGATTATCGTTGCAGCGGTAATCTGGCAGGGCTACCCGGTACGCCGTGTAGTCTGTTACTCGTAAGGAAAGGGAGTTGGAGAAAGAGTGATTGTTTGGCTTATTATGTATCTTTGCTTCCGCTGTGTTGTCTTAACTTTTATATTCAGTTGACTGACCCCGTTTATGTGTTTTAAAATCTGTGGTGATCCATTCGGGGATGGTGAGCAGTTGGCTTAGCAGGTTTGGAGCTTGATGATGATGTGCTTGCGGGATTGGAGGAAGAGTCATCACGAGTCTTTGCTTAGCGTAGCCGACAGTAGCTAGATAGTTTATATTATGAGACATTTGTTTTATTCTTTCAGTTTGGTTTGTCGTGAGACGGTTTTATCGCTTTAAACATTATTTATATTAAAGGTACTCGTATTGTTTATTTGATGTTCACTACCTCGGTTATCCGAGATCGTAACGCCTTTATATGCTAGGTTAGCCCTTGGTAGGGTACTCCGGTATATCGGGGTGTTACAAAGTGGTATCAGAGCGACGATCTTGGCACCTAAAACCAATGAACCAATGAACTTAGTGAGTCAAAATAAAATGAACCCGGTTAAGAGTTGCTTGGAGCTACCGCAAGGGCTTGGGAGACGTCCGAAAGTCGCATGATTGCCTTTGCAACTCTTGATTAGTCACTATGGGAGAGCCGGGAAACGTTGTTGTTGTTGTTGTTGTTGTTGTTGTTGTTGTTGTTGTTGTTGTTTGTATGATGCGGTATGTGTGTTTATAGTTGATGTGAAAGCCTGATAGTATGATGAATGGATGAGCTTGTATGATGAGGAAGATTTGATGAGTTATTAGTATACATGATGAGCATGATTGATGTTTTAATTATTCGTTATCACATGATATATGTTTATATGATTTAAAGTATAGTATCTCGAGTTAGCTAAGCCATATGTAGCGTAGTTATGAAGTATATGATAAAGTAGTTGCGAGAAAAGCATGCGGTAGATGTATTTGATCGATTCTGGCATGACTCGATCGAGCGGAGGATGACTCGACCTAAGGGTAGCTCGACCGAGCCACCAGTAGCTAGACCGAGCCACCAGTAGCTAGACCGAGCGAGGGCTGGCTTGACCGAGCTAGTAGTGGCTCGACCGAGCTAGTTTTTCGTGTTCAGTCCTGCCACATTCTGATGTCGAGTAGCTCGACCGAGCTAGGTAGTAGCTCGACCAAGCTGACTCAGCTCGACCGAGCCAAGTATGGGCTCGACCGAGTTAGCTCCATGGACGTAATTTGTTGTTTTGAGTCGTAGGCTATATGCTTACGTTTCTTTCTTATATCAGCTCAAAATGCCGCCTAAGAGATCAGCTGCGTATCTCAAAGCTCAAGAGATGAGCACCGATCAAACTGCTTGGATAATCGAGCAACATGATGCTATGCTAGAGGCTCTCAAGAATGGAAATCAGAAGAAAAAGGTAGTGGTGGATACTGCAAACATGAGCACCACTATTTCTCGCTTCAATCCAGCCACCTATGAGGGTACCGAGCTACCTCATGTGCTCGATAAATGGCACCGGGAGATGGAAAATGTTCTGGATGTGGTTCGTTGTCCGGAAGAACTTATGCTGGACCAAGATGCGTTCTACCTTAGAGATGAACTTGGGGTGTGGTGGAACAGTGTCAAGGATGAAGCTCGTAGCCAATATGACGGAGGTGTGATTCCTTGGGATGAATTCAAGGGCGCCATGAGGTGGAAGTTCGTTCCTGAACACCTGAAGAGTAAGATGCGGATGGACTTCGCTACTACCGCATGACCGAGTCTATGACCGTAGCTGAATACTACAAAAGATTCAACGAGTTGGCAAGATATGCTGATGATCTGGAACTAACTCCAGCAGCTAAGGCTCTTCGCTTCGAACAGGGGCTACCCCTGAAGATCATGGACAAGATGCAGTACGGGTCTCTCAAGAGTTTAGCCGATTCATATAAAAGAGCGGGGAATGCTGAGAGAATGCGGAGATGACCAAGGAAACTCGTGAGAAGCTGAGTGAAAATAGGAAGAATGAGAACGAGAGTGGTGGATAATCGGGGTTCAAGCGTGGTAACTATAACCAGGCTAGAGGTTATTCAGGGGGATTTGGGTTCAGTGGTACATCTTCCTTCAGCGGGTGAGGTGGTCGCACTAGCAACAATTCCTTGGGGATGCAGTGCTATGGTTGTGGAGGTTTTGGGGACAAGAGACACGAGTGTGCCAGTCCTACTGGGTTCACTCCTCAGAGACAGCAGCAGTACCGATTTTTCGCAGACACCGAGTCAGAGCATGGCAAGTAATAGGCTAGCTCGTTCGGGATTTAACCAAGGTGGGCAGTCCAACAGCCACAACAGCTATTTCAACCGCGGCAATGGCGAAACTTCCAGCGTCAAGTCGTCACATGTACTTTTCTTATTAATTCTGTGCCGACTTTTGTATTATTCGATTCGGGAGCTTCACACTCCTTTGTGTCAAAGAGTCATGCTGTTTTGTTAGGATTGGAAGAGTATGAGTCTGTAATAGACAATGTTTTCATTCCGTCGGGAGAGTCGGTATCTTGTGGGAAGTTGTATAAGATGTTTCGTTCGTTATAGGACAAGTTGACCTTCCAGTCAATTTGCTAGAATTCCTTTTAGATGGTTTTGAGGTTATTATCGGGATGGATTGGTTAAGCAAGTATAAAGCTAGCATTGATTTCCATCAAAAGAAGGTAACTCTATGGGGTCCTAGGAAAACTAGAGTGTCTTACAAAGGGTTTGTGGTCAGACCCAAGTTCAAGTGTATTGCAGCTATAACCTGAAGTACTAACTAAAGAAGGGGTGTCATATGATATTATGCCACATCTGGGATAATGAATCGACAGTACCACTAGCGAAGGAGATACCAGTGGTGTCAGAATTTGAAAACGTATTTCTAGATGAGATACCGGGATTATCACCAAGGAGAGACATTGATTTCAATGTGGAACTAAAACCGGGAACATGACCTATTTCCAAGGCTCCTTACCGTATGGCTCCGAAGGAATTGGATGAATTGAAGAAGCAACTGGATGATCTGTTAGAGAAGGGGTACATTAGACCAAGTGTATCGCCTTGGGGGTGCACCTGTGTTGTTTGTGAAGAAGAAGGATGGCACCATGACGCTATGTATTGACTACAGAGAACTGAACCATGTGACTGTGAAGAACAGATATCCTTTACCCAGAATTGACGACCTATTCGATCAGTTGAGCGGAGCTGGAGTTTTCTCTAAGATTGACTTGAGGCCGGGTTATCACCAGTTGAGAATTAGAGAGGAAGACATACCAAAGACGGCTTTCAGGTCAAGGTATGGTCACTATGAGTATGTGGTGATGCCTTTCGGGTTGACCAATGCACCAACATTATTTATGGATTTGATGAACCGGAAATTTAGTCCTTATTTGGATCAGTTTGTGATGGTCTTCATCGACGACATACTGGTCTATTCAAAGACTAAAGAGGAGCATGAGGAGCATTTGCGAGTGGTATTATTGCAAACACTACGTGATCACCACTTGTTTGCAAAGATCTCAAAATGTGAGTTTTGGCTAGAGAAGATGTCCTTTTTGGGACATATTATTTCGTAGGAGGGCTTCTCAGTTGACCCAGCAAAGATTGAAGCAGTCTCTAAATGGGCAGCACCAAAGAATGTAGCTTAAATTCGAAGTTTCTTGGGATTGGCAGGCTACTACAAAAGATTTGTAAAGGATTTCTCTACTATTGCAAGATCGATTACAGTGTTGATGAGAAAGGAGAGTCATTTTCGTTGGGATGAGAGTTGTGAGTCAGCGTTCCAGACATTAAAGAAGCGTTTGACAACAGCTCCTATCATAGCTCTACTAGAAGGGGATGAGAATTTCAAAGTTTATACCGATGCATCAAAGAATGGCTTGGGGTGTGTGCTAATTAATGCAGAATGGACTGTGCAAGGTAATAACATGATTTGGGTGATCGTGGATTGCTTAACCAAGTCAGCTCATTTTATTCCAATGAAAGATACTTGGAGCAAGTTTCAATTGGCTAATGGCTATAGGAAGAATGTAGTGGATTGCACGGAGTACCCAAGGATATCGTATCTAACCGGGATGCGCGATTTATTTCACGATTTTGGCAAGAGCTACAGGAGTTAATGGGGACTACCTTGAAGATGCGTACTTCATTTCACCCAGTAACAGATGGGCGGATGGAGAGAACTATTAAGACCTTAGAGGATGTGGTAAGAGCTTATCTCATGGAATTCGGGGGTAGCTGGAAAGATAGCCTAGATCTGATAGAGTTCTCAAATAACAACAGCTATCATACCAGTATTCGCATGACACCTTTCGAAGCATTATATGGTAGGAAGTGTCGGAGTTCGATTTGTTGGGATGATAGTGCCGAAGCCGTTGTTTTGGGACCGGAAATGGTACAAGAGATGGTTGAACATATGAAGATGATTCGACAAAAGATGACAGCAGCTCAAGATATACAAAAGAGTTATGCAGATTTACATCGTCGAGCGGTGAAATTTGCAGTTGGGGACAAAGTACTATTGAAAGTGTCACCAATGAAAGGGGTAGTGAGATATGGGAAGAAAGGGAAGTTGAGTCAAAAGTATATTGGACCTTACGACATCGTTGATCGAGTGGGCGAAGTAGCTTATCGGCTAGCTCTACCAGCTCCACTGATCAAGTGCATAATATATTTCATGTTTCGCAACTCAAGAAGTACGTACCGGCCATTGGACATTTACTAGATGTAGAGCACGTAGAATTGGACGAGGCTCTTACATATGTGGAGACACCAAAGGAAATTTTGGATCGAAAGGTAAGGAAAACAAGAAATGGCGAGACAACTTTAGTCAAAGTGTTGTGGTCAAATTATAAGGTGGAGGAAGCCACATGGCAGGCAAAGGATGCTATGCGCGAGAAGTATCCACATCTCTTTGATCAGGTATATTTGGTTACGAGGACGTAACCTTAATTCTTTAAGGGGGGTAGGAGATGATTGCATGTGTATTTTCAAGCAAGTTTTATGTTTATATCGAGTTTCGTTGGAGTTTGCTCGCTAAGTTTTTGCTAAGTCGGGTAGATTATGTTGCATAGGTTGTATAGATAAGTTTCATTTTCGGTTTTTGTGTCACGTTATGAGTATGAGTGTGAACTTTGAGCACGAAGTTCGTTTTTAAGAAGGGAAGACTATAATACTACGGATTTTCTGACTGTCAGTAGCTCGATCAAGCTGGGGGTAGCTCGACCGAGCTGAGCTACTAACAGGTTTGGGTTGTATTTCAGAAGGGTCTGTCGAGTAGTGCCTCGACCGGGTCACAGTTGACTCGGCCGAGCTGAGGTCAGCTCGGCCAAGCTGGCTTTGGCTCGACCGAGCCGACGGTCTGACGGGTTTATTTTTCGGTTCTTGAGCAATTAGTATAAAAGAGAGAAGTTGGTTTTAATCATTTTATTTCACTTCTAAAAACCCTTTTGAGAAAAGTTAAACGACGCACACTGCTTCTCTCCCTTTATACTTTGCATCAAGGATTAGAATTCGGATCTACACATCGATTGAGATCCAGATCTTGAGGGTAGGTAATTCTTTTATGTTATAATTCATCTATATTATCTATGAGCCCTAATTAGATAGACTAGAGTTGATTAGAGATTATATTGATTGTGAATAATTGTTGTTCGGTGACGAATTCGTAGAGGAGGGTTTCTGCAATTGATTGCTTGCTGTGATTTGCTTGAATTGAGGAATTTGCGAATAAGGTAGGGTTTCCCTACTCAGTTGGCTGATTATGATTGTAGAGACGATCTCTAAGACCATGTTCGATGATTTGATGATAAGATGATTGTTGATTATATTCATATATTGCTGTTGTGACGATGTTGTATAGTGATGAGATTGTGATTGTGATACGGTTGAGAGGTGACTGACGCCCCATTGTCGCCTCTTGGGTGTCTAAACCAAGAGGGATGTGCACATTAAGGACTTGGGTTCGCTCATGTATTGAGCGGGGATTTGGTGGGTCAGGCTGCGGTCTCCCACTGGCGGTGTGGATTATCAATGCGGCCGTAATCTGGCAGAGCTACACGGTACGCTGCGTAGTCAGTTACTCGTAAGGAGAGGGAGTTGGAGAAAGAGTGATTGTTTGACTTATTATGTATCTTTGCTTCCGCTGTGTTGTCTTAACTTTTATATTCAGTTGACTGACTCCGTTTATGTGTGTTAAAAACTGTGATGATCCATTCGGGGACGGTGAGCAGTTGGCTTAGCAGGTTTGGAGCTTGATGATGATGTGCTTGCGGGATGGGAGGAAGAGTCATCACGAGTCTCTACTTAGCGTAGCCGACAGTAGCTAGACACTTTATGTTATGAGACAGTTGTTTTATTCTTTCAGCTTGGTTTGTCTTGAGACGGTTGTATCGCTTTAAACATTATTTATATAAAAGGTACTCGTATTGTTTATTTGATGTTCACTACCTCGGTTATCCGAGATGGTAACGCCTTTATATGCTAGGGTAGCCCTTGGTATGGTACTCCGGTATATCATGGTGTTACATGAGGAATCCAAAGTATACGTCTTAACTCTTCTTTAATCTCCGGTTGAATGTGATATTTAGCATCAAATATTCTTGTGAGCATCCAATGTGAAGCATCCAAAGCATTATTCTAACTCCCTAATTTTGGGCTTGACTTGCATTGGCTTCATTTTACATTTGTTGTCAAACACAACCTTTAATTTGTTTTTTCCAAACACTACCTTTAAAAAAGAAGTTTGTAAAACACAACCTTTAATAATTTTTTTTGTCAAACACGACATTTTGGTCGGGGTTTTTTTGCGGGACTTTTATTGGGGTTATGATGCTTTGATTGGTCTGCAATTTAGTATGGGTAAGGGGGAGTGCAAGGTCGGTCATAGTTGCGTTATTTGTGGTGGTTGTTGCTTACAAGTGGTGGTTTGAGAAGAGTAAATTGACCCACGAATAAGTGCTACTTTGACTTTCTTTTGATTTGTTTTTACCTTCAGTTCACTCCTCTAGCCTTATTTTACGCACCAATAGAACCCACATAAGGCCACCTATTGCCACCGTATTGATAACCCCTGCAAAGCTTGTACGTACTCTCAGCTTTCCAACGAGTCTAAGAACACCTCAAACCGACCTTGTTTGCTATTTCAACCATCGACTAAAAGTCATCCCATTACAAGTGATCAAATTAAACTTTGGCCAAAATGTCGTATTTGACAAAAGAAAAATTATTAAAGGTTGTGTTTTGCGAATTTTTTTTTAAAAGTGGTGTTTGGGAAAAAAAAAAGATTTTTAAAGATTGTGTTTGACAAAAAAAAACCCTATATATTATTTCTATCAAACTATATGGTGACTATCAATCTATCATTTATGAAGAGTTTATCGATCCGAAATACTCAAGAGGGGAGAGGGGGGGTGAATTGAGTTTAAATAAAGTATGCCCACTTTTTCGATTTTGTATGTAGCGTGATATGATAATTGATAATTGAATATGGATTAAACTTAACTAACAATTAGCAATATGAAATATAAATAAAAAACGAAAAGAATGCGAGAGACACAAGGGTTTTGAAGTGGTTTAGTTTCACAAGTCGAAACCTACGTCCACTATTCTCGATTAATTATTTTAGTAGCTTTCTACGGATTACAAAATAACTAACCCACTCTTACAACTAACTCTAGTTGTAACTACTTGAGTATCGTTAAATACTCGACTTAATTTACATTAATAAGAAAGTACTTGATTGTTTTTCGATGTTCACACAATTGAACAAGTAAGAAACAATATTGAGCACTAATATCCAATAACGTTCTTTCAGAGATAATTGCAGTATTAAAATCACGACTTTTCAAAACGGTTATCAAATGCAAATAGATAATTTACTCGGGTTGTTTGCAAGAAAGTTTATAGCTCGATAAGTAGTTTCAAATGAACGAATAAGCATAGTAGTTATAGTAGAGAAAGAGATTTAGGTTTTCATTTTGAAACCCTAGTGTGTGCCGTGTAAAATGTTGCACAAGAAATATATCTAATCCAATAATATCTTAGTAAATGATAGAGAATAAATCTAAATAAGTATAAAGAGATAAGATATCTCTAACAACTACTTATCCTAAATTTACCCTAATCTTTTACTTGCACAAAGCATTTCGAGTAGAGAGGCAACGACTCATAAGCCCATCACTATTAGTTTCCAGGGGCGGCCCATAACATTTGGAGGCCCTGTTCAAAAGTTTTATTTTGAGGCCCTGTTTCAAATCATTTGCACTTTGTATTGTTTGTACTTATTTTTATCGTCTTTTCTTTGGGGATAATTTAAGAGAAAGCGGAAAAATAACAATTTTAACCTTAAGGAGATTTGGCTAATAAATATGATAAAATGAGTATTTATTTACATTAGATGAATTAAGCGAAAAATCGTCTTTTCCTTAATATAATGGTAGATATGACAGTAATTATAGCATATGACGATCTTACATAGTGAGACGGTATCATCATGTAAGGGAAAAAAAAACAACTCATTTGTTAACATTAAATAAAGAATCTTGTTATAAAAATGAACTATCTCACGGTGTAAGACCGTCTTATTTCGAAACTTGTGAAAATGTAAAAGTTAAGGTTTGACAATTAATTAAGTAAAAAATTTAAAAGAGTAGCCAAGGAAATGTTTTAGCCCATAATCCACTTAAACAAGTTAATAAAGAAAGAAAGTGAGGCCCACAAGGCCACAATTAGTAACCAAAATAAGTGGAAAAAAATGTCACTCTCACGAATCAATCTTGCGATGTCTTACCAAATTAAAGGAACTTTCCCAATGTACCAACACCTACATCATTAATTATAATTGCAGAAATAAAATTATATGATGAGGCCCTTCTCTCTACTGGGCCCTGGTTCAGAGGACCGAATTGAACACCCAACGGGCCGCCCCTGTTAGTTTCGAAACCCTAGTAATGATATTAGGTTAGAAGAATTAGATTAGGGTTTAGATATGAGTAAAAACACAACCCTAGATAGCTAGCTTATCGTTTTTTTGTTTTTTTTAGAACGATGAACTTTCATAAATAAAATACGATACTACATAGTATTCGATTACATCCTAATAACTAGCTACAATACAAACATGGGGGTACTGGATACCCCAAAGCTACTAGATGACCAACGGACCTCCGTAAACGTAGAAAACGAACAAACTAAAGATGAAAGCCGACATTTCTTGAATGACGGATGATAAAGGTCTAAGGTCTTCGAATTAGATAAGGTTGGCGCCCTTTTTTTTAATCCACTTGGCCGCTGCAACCGTCTTCGTGTACCTGCATACAAATGTAAATTTCTCGACATAAACCAAAGATTTGCTCACCAAATTACCAGCACCCCGCGCCATTCGACCCTGATTCCTCAAGTGACCCATCCTGTGACAACATTTCATTCTTACTTGAAGAAGGTTTTTATATGACCTTGCATCGATCCTCAGGTGGGAACCCGAATCTCATTCTACTATAAACATGTTTTTCTTTGAAAGATTCTGAATTTTAAGCTTTAAAAAACTAATTTAAAGCTAATTTGAAACAATAAAAGTCGTGTACTTCATACTGCAGCTTAAGGTTATGGCTAAATCACCTATAACCGTAACTCTTGTGAGTGAAGTTATAGCTAAAACAGTTATTGTAACACTCCCAAAAGTAGGGTGCCTTCCTTTAGGTCAACCCAACCCTTGAGAGGGCTATATGACTTGGTTTCCCAAGTTTATAGTGCGAACGAACAATAACGAAACTGTTCAAGACAAGTAATTTAGAGAAATGAAAAGAAGATAGATAAGTTGTAGTTAACCAAATTAAGTTATAACATGTTAATTAAGGGATTCAAAAGATAATCCCAATTGTACAAACCATCAAGAATATAAAAGTGGCGTCTAAAATGTCAAAAACTAAAAAAGCAAGAGTGTCGACAATCTAACGCGAAGACCGCTTCCGAATCCCCAAGCTAGCGTATACATCACTACATGTCAATCCATGCTCCCCATATGAGCAGAAATCATCATATGGTTCACCACAAACATTTTAAAACATTTGGTTAGCTTCAATGTGACACCCTCATTTATTGCGGAAAAGTAAACACGTAATTATAGAATAAAACTGCATGGATATGTTTGTAATAAGTTCATTTGGGTAAAAACCTGTAATTTTTAAAACCTGAACCTGTTATAAAGATATCCAAATTGGAAGGTGTCAAACATACAAGGTCTAAATAAAAGTTTTATAACATAACCATCGCTAAAGTTGCGAATAACAAAATGATACAAACAAATGTAAAGAGGGAGACATATGTCCCTAAAATGTTTAGGACATAAAAATCGTCTAAGGGTCTCTACAAAGAGAAATCGAATCTAGGAAGGTCCCAAGGTTACTTTGCTCGCTAGCTCGTCCATGAACCCCA
>JAGPOY010002815.1:6529-18557 GCA_018983105.1 Silene uniflora
ATTACTCGATCGAGTAAGATTCCTCTCGATCGAGTCCTTCAGCATCATCACTTCACTCGATCGAGTACAGGACAGCTCGATCAAGGTCTTCTTCCTCTTCCAGCTCGCGCTGACTCCCAACCTTGGCCTTTTGACTTGATTATGGGACGGTTTCACGCTTCCCAATGCTCGAGTAATCAGCTCCGACTCCTCCATCTCCTAATTGTGGATGCTCAGGACAGTTTTGGCCCGATTTGCACTTCTTCACATCTTGTACCTACAAAATGGCAATGAAAGTACAAAGTAGCATATTCGGGGCATAAAGCGACATAATATCACCTAAATGGCTTATAAATGTGTGCTGAAATGGACCGTAAAGTCTATGAGAAATGCACGCATCAAGCTGCTTGTACTGGCGTTGCATTGGTTGTATAGCTCCAAATTATTTAATTTATAACCTTCCAGGCTGAATAGCCTGGTTTGCACACAGAAAGACTAGTTCTGGAGGCAGGATAATTTCTGCTAGGAGGTAGACAAATTCTGTAGGAAGAGCTGTTTGTTCTGCAGGAAGAGAGACAGGTGGAGGCATATTTAATCTAGTGTGCAAGAAGAGAGCGGCATGTTTTGTCTGGAAGGGTAATAGGTTTTTGGAACCTGAACGAGGACTCCTGGTAACAGGGAGATCTCATGACGGTCCTTCAAGAAATATTTCTTTCTGCTAGGGCTGGCCGATGGCATAGCCAACGAGCCTCCAACGCTCAAGTCAGTAATCATTCGAAATATAAATAAGGTAAGGAGACTATAAATCTGCGAACTACCTCAGGGGCAACATATGTGATTATGGACATGAATCGTATTTTTTTTATTTACCGCTAATTGTAATATATAAAATGATAAGCATGATCAATGAGATAATTGGCTTTAATGCTGCCCCCAGGGTTGTGAGGGCATCTACCTCCAGGTTTTGGTCCCTGACCGGGGACCTGCCTGGCTTCGAGTATTTTTAGGTGCCTAACTTACAGGTGTCTGACATTCTGGTGTCTAACTTTCTGGTGTCCGACTTTTAGGGTTGCTCAAAGGTCAAACGGTCAGGTCCCATTTCTGCTTCCCTCGTGGGTACAAGGCCTACTCTTGCTCCCTTTATGTCGCAAACTCTGTCAGTGTCTAACTCCGGTCTGACATATCTTTCTTTGGGTCCAGGGTGTTGTTTCTATTTAGGTTTGGGGCGTTGAACCTAAGTAAGATACAAAGAGTCTTATCATGGTCTGTGACTTAATGGTAGTTCGAGGTTCGAATTACATGTTGTAAGCACATAAGTGTGTGGTTTAATTGGTCATCCTTCCTGATTTCTATGGTTTATTCATAATGGGTTTCAGGAGGTAGCTAATTACCATATAGATAAGATGCGACTAAGAAAAAAGCACTTAATAAAAAGCTGTAACGAGCGCAAGAACGAGTTTTTCAAGTGATGTGTACCCGGTCTCTGCAGGATGCTGAGACTTACCGAAATAATATCGCAAGAAGTTGGCTGCTGCCTTGGTTACTGATATGTATGGGGACCGGAGTCCATATGGTTCTAGTTTGGACAATAGAAATGGTGTGCTCAGATAGTTTTTCGATTCCCTGAATGTCTTTTATGTTCCTCCACGCGTTTGGTGGCATTGGCTCTTTTGCAGGTGTGTCGTAGAGTAGACTGCACCTACCCCCTTTCTCTTCCGGCTCCTGGACGCTGCTTCCCATCCAAGCTGCTGGGGATTCTGGTTGATTGGATTGCTGGCGAAAGGGTTGCTGCGACAACTGCCCCGATTCTGGTTTCTCCTGCTTCCTCAATTTACGATTCTGGCTCCTCCTTCTTCCTGCTTCCTGAACTTCCTGCCTCCTAAATTTCTGATACTGTTTCCTCCTTCTTCCTCCTTCGTCTGAGCACCTCGTAATAATTCCGTCTCCAGGGGCGCTGCTACCCCCGATCTACCAGAGCTAGTTCCTACAGGCTGCTGACCCTATAAGGGTGACAGTCTGCTGTGGTAAGCGTGCTGGCGTGGATGTGTCCATGTATAATAAGGTGGATGTGTCCATGTATAATAAGGTGGGGATAATGATTGGGTAATCTTATCTAATGATGATGATCATGGTTTCTATAGCTTTCGTTTTCTTCTGTACGTGGTATTTGACGGAGTATCATTGTACGCCGTGTTGTGCATGGATGAATATGGATCCCTTCTCTTCCCTTCGCTCCTAGTATTTATAGTAGGATACCAAGGTAGGGTTTTCCTAGCTTGGTCTTCAAGACTTTTCCTAAGGACTTGATGCATATAATTTCCTATTCTCGCAGTTGCCATATTTCACCTCCATCTCCTTCCTATTCCTGCGCTCAATATATTCACCTTCCAATTATTTCTCACTCCCTTGCTTTCCTTATTCTGCTACCCGTAATTCTCTTCTTTCGGTCCCAAGGTCCGACTCCCTCATTTGGTGGGTCCACTTGCTTATTTAATTACCCACTCGTCTCGTGCCACGTAGCTTAGGCCAAATAGCGGAATTTTGCCCAAACAACAACTATACTCTTCTAGCAAACTATACTCGACTCGGATGTCATCAAGGCTCGTCCAGTCTTCCACGTGCTACCAAAGATTACCTGTACTTAACATTATGGATCGACACAGACCACCCCGAAAATAGATGACAATTACACAAACACCTAACACGTCAGTTTCAATAAATAAAGTAAGACTGTAGATACCTCATTTATGCACCTCCCGCCAAACACCTAGTGATGATTGGGCCGCATGTTTAGCATATGTCGCGATTTTATGACATTTCGTAAATTGGTTAATAAAAGGTAACTCATACACTTGTGTCTACCGTCTTCATTTTCTAAAACCGTCAATCCCGAGTTTTTGCACCTAAGGTTACGATGTCCTAATATGTTGAGATTATATCTCACATTTAGTCCCATGTCACTTCCCTAGGCTAATCTTATGTTTACATTTCAAAATGTGCATTACATTTTAGCTAGAAATGATAACCCGACCTTTACGCCCATTTTTCGAGGTGATAACGACTTTTTTGGGTCAGGCCTACTTCTCAGAAAGTTCTAGATCTTTCCTTTATCTTTCCAACGCCACCAAAATTACCTATTTCCGAGTCTTATAGAGACAGCTATGCCTAAAATACGACAGACTGTCAAACGCGTTTTCTTGCGCAGAAGCGTTCCGCCTGAGAAAGGACGCAGCAGGAGCTGCGCCTCTTCTCAAGGCTTTCTTTCCATCCCAGTTTCCGTGTTTTAACCTAAGTTGGTTGTTTCCGGATCTTTCCGTCCATATTCCTTTCCTACACCCTACTCAAGTGATTAGTATAAATAGAGGCCTCCTCCTCACATATTTTTCACGCTAATGTCCGCCCTTCTCTTCTCCCTTTGCATTCTAAGACTATGATCTTTCTATTGACGTTTACGTGCTTGATTAATCAACCACGTAATCTCAGATCCTTCTGAGTACCAGTCTCGTTGCATGACCGACCAATTTGACCACTACACCAAAATTATCAAATTAATCAATCTTTTATAAAATCCATTTTTCAAGGGCACTTTCATCTTGCATATATCGAGTCGAGTTACCACTAAATAACCGATTTTAGTTAAATCTCGCGATGCTAATATGTAAGTCTGAGGGTGTAAAATCCCATCTTTTAATCTTGTATTTATTATTTAGTATTTCTTTTGGTAACTATTATTTATGTACGAGTTTATATTATAAGCATGCTCAAAACCGCTTTCAAAACAACCTTTCTTTAAAACCTTTTTGACGAACAGCAAAAAGACGCTGTCGAGAAGAAGCGCAGGAGCAGCTGCGCCTCTTGGAAGGATCGCAGCATCTGCTGCGCCTCTTCCAAAGGCTGCCTTGCTGCCGTTGCTCTCTTTCTTCTTCCTCGCGTTTTCTGCTCTTTCGTCCTTCTCTGATTTTCATAATTCTTTCAAGTTCTTTTATTCTTCTAGTTTAAAGCTTTGTTTATCAATTCCTTTTCAAATATTCTCGACTTAAATCCCTTATAATTCATATTTGCGGGTTTTCGTCATTAAATCAAACCCGGATTTAAGAGGCTCGATTCTTCCATATCAAGTCTTTTGAATACGTCTTTTGTATATTGTTTTCAGTTTCAATCCTTTGTTTCATGTCTTAATCTTCTTCAAATCGACTTTTTCGTTTCCGACATCGTATGCTCTATAATTTGTAAATTGCTGTAATAACTTGTTTAGTTCGTTCTTTATCGCATTACGACGATCTTAGATGTGCATAATCTGCTAAACCACTTCAACTCGAGTTGTATATTAATAATCCATCTTAATCAACCAACGAACATTAACGAACCGCGAGTCTGACTTTCACAGTCATAGTCCAACTCGAGAACAAGCGCAGGGTCTGCTGCGCCTCTTCCAAAGGTCGCAGTATTGATGCGCCTATTCTGAGATGACTTCTGCCTCTGAACTCCTTCTCGTCTTGACGTAGGGTTTATAATTAGTTTCCTAACTAACTAATATCCATATTTTCCCTAATTAACTAATATCCATATTTTCCCTATTTTGCAATTTCCCTATTTTTCAATTTCCATATGTTCTAATTTCCTTATTTCAAATAAATTCCTTATTTCTAATGATTTCATAATTCAATTTATTTCATTTATTCTTTTATTTTCTTTCTAAAAGTGCGCTGATTTTCATCAACAACGTTTTAGTAACTATCGACGTCGTTTTCATTCCAAAAGACGATATTGCCATTTGCACATTTACAACCGGGGAAGTGGCAAATAAGCCCCATACGTTTGACAGTATGTGCATATTGCCCCCATAAGTTTCAACAAGTGCAAATAAACCCCATAACTTTACCTTATTGTGCAATTTAGTTCTGCTTTTTAATTTTGTAATTTAAAAATATGAAAATTAAGTAAATAAATAATTACTAATTTTTAAAAGGCTATGTTACCCTTCTTATCACCACACCCACTGTGAGAAATATCAGTATATTTCATCATCAAAAATTACGGATTATAAAGAAATTATATCATATGAAATTACTAGTCATAAACGAAATGCATAAACGAAATGCATAAACGAAAAAGAGATTAAGAATCAACCTCCGGTCCTAGCAAAATAGGCCTATGAACAATATCGAAATCGATATTCTCCTAATTGTTGCACCCAAAATGCTCCGAGACTATGCCCTTTTCTTACTAGAAAGAGTACTCAAATTACTGATAATATTGTGAGATTTGTGATGAGAAAATGAGGAGTGAATTGGTTAGAATTAAATTCCCAATTCCCTTCCTTATATTAATAGTAACAAGAGGAGTCAAAAGTGGAGATATTATCTCCCCTTTTGACTCCCTCTTAACCGTCCAACATAAGGAGTGGAAGAGAGTTTGGACTCTCTTCTCTTCTTATTTTGGTTGTTAACTTTGGTAATGTATAATGTTAATTTTATTATCAATTGTCATTTTTATGTTGTCATATATTAATAAGTCCACACAACATATTGTGGTCGATTTGTTAACACCGGTCTGACAACATTTATTATGACAATATCGTATAATATATACATCAATTATAAATATCGCATATTTATAATTTGCTAATTAAATATAACCGTTTATGTTTAATTACGAATTAACAGTTTAATTCGTTTAAGCTTACATTATATACATTAATTAAATATAACATTTTATATTCAATTACGAATTAACAGTTAATTCGTCTCAGCTAATCTTATTTAATCAAATTAAATAATCGTCTCATGATTACATTGACTAACCTTTTAGTCAATTACATCGACTAACCTTTTAGTCATATCAGGCATCAATGTGATTATATTTTCATATAATCACATCTCTCAAACACATCCTTTAGGTGTGACTTTTAGGACCAGTTGATCACCGCCATCCTTATGACAATAACGTCAAACTTCCAGCAAGCCAACCGTTATCGATAAACGTTAATCAACTGATAAGAATACAAAGTATACCCTGTGAACCTATAAGAGATTTATATATGTTATCACACTAACTGTGGAGAACACAAGCTCCAACAATCTCCCACTTGTCCTTACAAGTGTATGTGCGATAACCGATTCTCATATCCTTAAATTTCTCCCACTCAATGTAAAACAATTTGCAAAGTCCGTATTCATAAAGGTCGTATTTTACAAGTGATCAATATCAAGAGTGGTTTTCGCGACTAGAGAGTAACTTAACTGATAAACGAATCATTATTCGAGCATGGCCATGCATTTCAGTTACAACTCCTCGAGTGGCCCTGAGAAATAAAAAAACCTGATAAAGGTTGGATATTTTCTTCAACTCGAATCCTGCAGATACAGGCATAGTATGAAATGACCCAGTAAAAATCTGCTTAGCCTCCTGTTACGGTCGACCATGAGAAAGAAACTAAAGTCACCCAAAAACTGCCTTAATCTCAAGAGAATAGTCAAAAGAATCGACTCTAGGAACACTAAGGACGTCCAATCCACGACCTGGCACCGAATGTTTTTAAACATTTAGGACTCCATAACGTTGTCACGTTGTCCTACGAGGTATCATTATAACTCGTATCTGTGATCGATCAGTCAACCGTTTGACTTATGGCTCGTTGAACCCACCATTAATCAACTTCACAAAATAATAGCCAGAGTTATCCGCTCATGTAGGCGATTACGGACCAAAACAAATATAATGTAATAAATGTTGTCGTACAATCCACATGAAAAACAAAATATTAAATAAAATGATGAAGTTATAAATAGTATATGAAAAAGATGTATCTAATCCATAAGTAACTACTACAACTCGGGAACACGTTTGATTCCCATGGAAATAACGTGCCCTTCATGCTTATCATATTTCAATGGTTTAGTGAGAGGGTCCGCGATGTGGTCATCCAAAGCAATCTTGTCTATCACTATTTCCTCTTGCTCCACGTAATCTCGGATCAAGTGAGCCTTCCGATGTACATGTCTAGACTTGTTGCTAGACTTAGGTTCCTTAGCCTGGAAGATGGCACCTCTATTATCACAATAGATGGTGATTGGGTCATTCGAACTAGGAACTATGGTTAGTCCTTGTAAGAACTGACGCATCCATATAGCATCCTTTGCTGCTTCTGAAGCGGCATAGTACTCGGACTCAGTAGTAGAATCTGCTACAACTTCTTGTTTGGAACTCTTCCAGATGACCGCAGCACCATTAAGAGTAAAGACGAATCCAGATTGAGATTTCGAGTCATCTCAATCCGTTTGGAAGCTAGCATCTGCGTAACCGATTGCGCATAGCTTAGTATCTCGTCCATAAGTCAATACCCAATCCTTAGTCCTCCGTAGGTACTTAAGGATGTTTTTAACAGCCAAGCAGTGTGTTTCACCTTGATTGCCTTGGTACCCACTCGTCATACTCAATACCCGATCCTATAGCAGATGTATAAGGAACGCGACTCATGCGCTCGACCTCTTCCGGTGTCTTTGGTGCCTGAGTCTTGCTCAAATGCATCCCAGAAGTCATTGGAAGGTACCCCTTCTTGGAGTTGGTCATCCGTCGTGATCTATCTCTATAGATACGGATCCCCAATATGCGTTGTGCCTCACCCAGATCTTTCATCTGGAAATGGTTCTTTAACCATACTTTTACCGAAGATAAGAGAGGAATGTCATTCCCAATCAAGAGTATGTCATCGACATACAATATCAAGAAGACAATCTTGCTCCCACTCGACTTGACATACAAGCATGGTTCCTCGACCGATCGAGTAAAACCATTCTTTTTTATCACCTGGTCGAAACGATGATTCCAACTCCGAGAAGCTTGCTTAAGTCCATAAATGGAACGCTTAAGCTTGCACACTTTCTTAGGTTTTTTAGGATCAATGAAAGCTTCGGGTTGTACCATGTACAATTCCTCTTCCAAATAACCGTTTAAGAAGGCGGTTTTCACATCCATTTGCCAAAGTTCATAGTCATGAAAAGCGGCAATCGCTAAGATTATCCGAATGGAACGCAGCATAACTACGGGTGCAAAAATTTCATCATAATGCAATCCATGCACTTGAGTGAAAACTTTTGCCACTAGTCGGGCCTTATAGGTATCTGGTTGCCCTTCTACAGAATGCTTTATTTTATAAAGCCATTTGCACTGAAGAGGTCGTACCTTATTAGGTAAATCAACAAGATCCCATACGTCATTCTTATACATGGAGTCCATCTCGGATTGCATGGCTTCAAGCCATAGCTTAGAGTCGGAACAGGTCATGGCACCTTTATAGGTAGCGGGTTCATTACTCTCTAGGAGCAAAACGTCATTACCATCATTCTCCTCGACCATACCGATGTATCTGTCTGGAGGAATGGAGACTCTACCCGACCTCCTAGGTTCCTCAGGAATATTAACCGCAGCAGAAGTTGAAGGGACATCTTCCTCCATCGCTTGCTCGGTTGTTGGTTCTTGAATCTCCTACAGTTCGAAGGTTCTATTACTCGACTTGTTCTCGAGAAACTCTTTCTCTAAGAACTTCGCACTAGCCCCAACAAACACTCGATGTTCGGTAGGCGAATAGAAGTAATGACCAAACATTCCTTTTGGATAACCAATAAAGTATGTCTTGACCGATCGCGGGCCGAGCTTATCCTCGTGTCTCCACTTGACATAAGCCTTGCAGCCCCAAACCTGAATAAATGACAAGTTAGGGACCGTTCCCTTCCATATCTCATATGGAGTCTTGTCTACAGCTTTAGACGGACTTCGGTTAAGTATAAGAGCAGCTGACAAAAGAGCAAAACCCTATAATGAATCAGGTACTACCGTGTGACTCATCATGGATCGAACCATATCAAGTAGTGTTCCATTTCTCCGTTCGGACACACCATTTAATTGAGGTGTTCCAGGTGGAGTTAACTGTAAAACTATTCCACATTCTTTAAGGTGTTGACCAAACTCATTTGAAAGATATTCGCCACCACGATCTGATCGAAGTGCTTTAACCTTTCTTCCCAGTTGGTTCTCAACCTTATTCTGGAATTCCTTGAATTTTTCAAAGGACTCACTTTTATGCTTCATTAAGTAGACATATCCGTATCTACTCAAATCATCCGTGAAAGTGATAAAATATCTATAGCCATCTCTTGTGTTGATTGACATAGGTCCGCCTACATCAGTATGTATGAGTCCTAATAGGTCACTAGGGTGCATTCCAACACCTTTGAAGGAAATTCGAGTCATTTTGCCGATAAGACATGATTCACACGTGCCAAATGATTCGAAATCAAATGTCGAGATAGTCCCATTCTCAGTTAGCTTCTTTACACGTTTTTCATTTATGTGTCCCATATGACAATGCCATAGATACGTTTGATCTTTGTCACCAACCTTTACTTTCTTATTATTCACATGTAATATTTCTGTGGTTTGATCTAAGATATAAATTCCATTCATGGAAACTGCTTTGCCATAAATCATTTCATTTAAAGAGAAAATACAGCTATTGTCTTTTATTGTAAAAGAAAAACCGTCTTTATCAAGTACGGAAACAGAAATAATGTTCTTAGATAAAATGGGTACATAGTAACAGTTATATAAATATAACTCAAAACCGCTCGGGAGTTGGATTACATATGTTCCCATCGAGACTGCAGCAACTCTTGCTCCATTCCCGACTCTCAGGTCCACATTACCCTTTGCGAGGGGTGTGATGTTTTTTAGGCCCTGCAAATGATTACACAGATGAGAACCGCAACCAGTATCAAGTACCCAAGTTCCGAAACTTGCATGGTTAATCTCAATCATATGAATATAAGATGACATACCAACAGGAGTGACGCGGCCTGCTTTTATGTCCTCACGGTACACGGGACAATTCCTCCTCCAATGCCCAGTCTTGTGACAATGGTGGCACTCAATGTTACTGTCCTTGCTCTTTGCCTTGCCTTGTGAGCAGCTAGTCTCACCAGGCCCACTCTTACCGTTTCCTGACTTCTTAAACTTTGGCTTTCCTACAGTTAGGTCGCCATGAGCCTTGCCCTTACCCTTATTCTTGTTGGAAATCATGAGAACATGTTGCTTGATGCTCCCAATCAATTTCATATCCTTCTCGGTCTGTACGAGAAGTGAGTGTAGCTCATGAGGACTTTTCTTCATGTCATTCCTGTAGTAATTTGCCCTGAAAAGGGCAAAACTATCATGAAGTGAATGAAGCATACGGTCAATGACTATGCTCTCACTGATTTTGTAATCAAGTGCCTCCAGTTTCTCGACATTCTCAATCATTTCAAGAATGTGTGGGCTAACCGGTTGGCCCTTCTGGAGTTTCGCCTCAAAGAAGCGACATGTATGCTCAAAAGTAACGATTCTCGGTGCTTTTGACAACTCGTTAGTGAGCGTGGTGAAAATCTTGTTTGCACCTTGGGCAATGAAGCGTCTTTGCAAATTGGTTTCCATTGCAAAAATGAGTACGTTCTTTATCGCACCCGCTTCCATAACGAAATCACTATAAGCAAGTGACTCGTTAGCTCTCGCATTGGGGCCTGGGTTTGGCGGTATTGGCTCAGTCAAGTACTTGAGCTTACCGTTAGCAATGGCAGCATTCCGTAATGATGCCTCCCAGTCCGCAAAGTTGGACCCGTCATTCTTCAGTCGCGTGGACTGATTCATGTGGTCCATAAAAGTTTTGAGCCAGGACTCGCGTGAAAGTGTGGCACTTGGCATAGGGACATCAGTATGGCTAGCCATTTGTTATAGCAGTTTTATCAATATAAATCGTGTTCTACACTGCGAGAATGAAGAAAATAACATAATAAGCATGCTAATCGTTTTGATTTAAGTCTAATGCAAAACTGTTTTAATGCGTAGACTCAAGCATTTATACAATTGACCTTCCTCAAGAATTATATAAATGATCCCAAGACTCAATTATCTTTAAATTGATAAGCCAACCTCTTGGCTAATTCTACTTTTAGAATTCTTGGTCGATAAATTTCTGTAAATTCTATCTATAGTCCATCATAATCACGAGAAACTCTTCGGACTATAATGTTGAGGTAAAATAAGTCAACACATACTACTTACCCAACGTAGAAGGAGTCATATGGAAAGTAAGGTCCTATATGTCTACCGACGAAGAAGGGATTCATAGTAGTTTGACCTATAAAGACTAGTCTCAATTTTAGTTTTAGAGGAAGATCCCATCGATTTCATTTTAATTCATTTTAAGTGAACGAATATCTAGCATACGAGAATGAATAAACTAAGATGATGGCTTAAATTCGAGTGACATCTTTATGTCCATGATAACTAACATCAAAACTATATGAGTCAATTTTCATGCATTTTAGTAGGTGGTTTGGTTTAGGCGGAATATGATGCACTAACTATCAAGTGATGAAAAGCAATAAAAACGGAAAAACGTAAAACAAAGTCCTAGTGTGGCCTATCCTACCAAAATGAACACAATACAACTTTGGAATCCATTCTTGGACCCGAGAAGCTTGTCTTGATGTTCCATCTTGGTCCATGTAGCGGGAGTGAGCAATCCGATCTCCATCTTTAGTCTTCTCAAATTACATTAAATAAATTACAAAATATAAACATATTTACATTCTAATTTAAAAATATAATACCAAAGAAAACCAAAGGAGATTCGAGATCTCAAATTACATCAAGATCATGTTTCCATCATTACGAAAACATAATCAACTAAGGCCACACAAGGTTACAACCGATTGCAAAAAAACGTAAATAAACCATTCAACCATTCAACAAATATGAAATGCATCAACTAAAAATTAACCATTCTAGACATAATTCCGTAATTATGTAGAGTAATTTATCCAAACCACCTATTTAAAAAAAATCAAAATTATGTGACAATTTCTTAATTGCTAACAACAATTCCAATCAATTAATAATCCAATTTTAATTCACATTAACTTGTAATATGAATTAATCCAACATTATTTTAAACTACTTTAAAATAATTAGGCATCCAACAATTGTGAACCTTTTCACAACCAACAATTCAACC
>JAGPOY010002816.1:6327-17444 GCA_018983105.1 Silene uniflora
AGTTGTATATTTTCCATGTATGCATCATAATATGCTGGTGGGGTGGCCCCTAATCTTAAAAATTTGTTTAGTCTAATATGCAGTTTTTTTCTTTTTTGCATCAAGTAAACAAGTATTTAAGATTCTAGACTAAATAGTAGAAATATTGCTATATCGAATACCTTATCAGGCAAGTGCACATAAAAAATGTCAGGCAAGTAGTAAGAGAAATCAAGTAAGACACCTTTATTCATGAAATGGCATGTTTTGTACAAACTACAACACTCAGGCCAGGTAGGAAAGATTTTAGGATTACAATTCATACCTGGACCGAAGAGTGTGATCTACATATGAAATAACTTTAAATGTGTAACATTCCAGGCTCTGGGGATCATCTCACCGTCCAGGGTTTGGAGCCTATAGGCGCCTTGGCCAGCTATTGAGTCAATCAGGTAGGGACCTTCCCAGGCTGGAGCTAGCTTTCCTACATTCTTTTCCTTTGTCTTTGGAAAAACATTCCTGAGAACCAATTCCCCAATTCTGAAAGTTCTTGCTTTGACGCTTTTATTGTAACTTTTTGCCAGTGTTTGGCGATAGGCAGCGAATCTGATGTTGGCTGTTTCCCTTAATTCTTCTACTAAGTCCAGGCTATCCTCCATCAGGGGAGTATTGCTGTTTATTGTATTCAGGGTGCACCTGGCTGATGGGATGTCAATTTCTGCTGGGATTACTGCTTCACATCCATAGACCAGGGAGAATGGAGTTTGCCATGTTGCTGTCTTGGATGTTGTCCTGTCAGCCCAAAGTACATATGGCAGTTCTTCAGCCCATTTACCTTTTCTTTGCTTCAATTTTTTCTTCAGGCAACTTATTATTATCTTATTGCTTGATTCTACCCGACCGTTTGATTTTGGGTAGCCTAGGGTTAAAGTGACAAGCTTGATGTTCCATGATTCACAAAATGATATTGTCTTGTCACCTATGAACTGACTCCAATTGTCACAGACTATCTCTGATGGAATCCCATATCTACAAATGATATTCTTTTTTATGAATGAGATTACATCCTTCTGCTTGACTTGCCTGAATGAGTCTGCTTCAATCCATTTTGAAATGTAGTCCGTCATTGCTAAAATGAATACTTTTTGACCTGGAGCCTGGGGCATCTTGCCTACAATGTCCATCCCCCATTTCATGAATGGCCAGGGGGCAGAAATTGAGTGTAGCTCTTCAGAGGGTTGGTGGATAAACGGCGCATGGATTTGGCAGGCTCTACATTTCGTACTGAACTCCAAGTAATCATCCCTCAGTGTAGGCCAAAAATAGCCTGTCCTTAGCACTTTACTTGCTAAGCTCCTGCCACCTTTGTGATTTCCACGGTGCCCTTTATGTATTTCTGATAGCACCTGTTTGGCCTCTTGTGGTTCCAGGCATCTGAGATATGGTCCAGCCTGTGATTTTTTGTAGAGTGTATTATTAATAATAGTATATGAGGCAGCTTTTATTTGAAGGGCTCTTGCATCTTGCCTGTTCAGGGGTAATATTTCCTGGAGGAGCCAGTCGTAATAAGGTTTGGTCCACGACTTGGTAACATATATTGGAAAGGTCTGATCCCTTTTCTCTATTGAGGATTCTAGTAGATGGACAATGGGAATATTATCAAAGTCAGGGGCACTGAAATTGGATCCCAGACCAGCCAAGGCGTCAGCCTGGGTATTCAAATCCCTGTGTATTTGGTCAATGTCGAAATTGGTGAATTTTTTCTTTAAGTTCTCGACAATTTCCAGATAAAGTATCATTTTGAGTCTTTTGCAGCATACACCTTGTTGACTTGATTTGAAATCAGAAGGGAATCAGTACATACCTTTAGGTTCTTGACACCTAGGTCGATACATACCTTTAGTCCAGCTATGAGGGCTTCATACTCTGCTTCGTTGTTTTTTGCATCAAATGCACAATTATAGCCTGTACTATCTTATCCCCCTGTGGCGATTTAAGTACCACACCTAGACCTGTCCCCCTTGCATTGGATGCACCATCAACAAATAGAGTCCATTCTAGACTAGTCTGGTCGCTATTTAACATGTGTATCTCTTTAATTGAGTCAGGTTCAAGGGTGGGACTGAAATCAGCCACAAAGTCTGCTAAGGCCTAGGATTTAATTGATGTCCTGGGTTCAAATGTGATATTGTAGGTACTAAGCTGGACGGACCATTTGCACATGCGTCCGGACAACTCAGGCTTTCGCAGGACAGATCTTATAGGTAGGTTGGTCCTAACTATTATAGGGTGACTCTCAAAGTAAGGTCTCAACTTTGTACAGCACATAAGCAAAGCTAAAACATATCTTTCAAGCAAGCCATACCTCATTTCTGCGTCCAAAAGACTCATACTTACATAGTAGACAGCGTGTTGTTGTCCATCTAGTTCTTTGACCAGAACTCCACTTACCGCAACCTTAGTTACTGAGAGATATATCGTCAGGGGTTCATCTTTTACCGGCTTGGCTAGGAGAGGTTGGGTAGACAGGTACACTTTTAAATCCTCAAAGGCTTCTTGGTGATCAGGAGTCCATACGAAGTCCTTGTTTTTCCTGAGCAGATTATAGAATGATTTGCACCTTTCTGAAGATCTTGAAATGAATCTGTTCAGGGCAGCTACCCTTCCAGTCAGCTTCTGGATGTCCTTTACGCTCTTGGGTGGTTCTAATTCCAGGATAGCCTTTATCTGCTCTGGGCTGGCTTCTATTCCTCTCTTTGTCACCATGTAGCCCAGGAACTTGCCTGTAGAGACTCCAAAGTGGCACTTGGAGTTGTTTAACTTCATATTGAACCAGGATTTGGAATGCCTTCTCCAGGTCTTTGACGTGGTCTTCTGCTTTTTTGGACTTCACTACCATGTCGTCAATGTAGACTTCCATAGTATCCCCAATTTTATCTTTGAACATCATGTTGACAAGTCTTTGATATGTTGCCCCTGCATTTTTCAACCCAAAAGGCATAGCAGTATAACAATATATACCCCTTTCTGTGATGAATGACGTGCTTTTTTGGTCTGCTGGGTGCATTTTTATCTGATTGAATCCACTTGAAACATCCATGAAGGTCAGCATTTCATGGCCTGCAGTTGCATCTACCATGGCATCAATGTGTGGTAAAGGGAACGGATCTTTCAGACAGGCCTTATTCAGATCAGTGTAGTCTACACAGACTCTCCATTTGCCATTCTTTTTCTGCACTACCACCACATTGGCAAGCCAATCTGGGTACATCACTTCTCTGATCATCCCCATATCCAGAAGTTTGTCGACTTCCTCATTGATGATTTCATTCCTTTCTGCAGCGAATTTTCTTCTTTTTTGCTGCACAGGCTTGTATGCTTTGTCAATATTTAACTTATGAGTAATAATACTAGCATCTATTCCAGTCATATCAAAATGTGACCAAGCAAAGCATGACATATTAGTTTTGAGAAAATTAATCAGATCAGGCCTGACTGAATCAGGTGTATCAGATCCAACTAGTACCTTCCTATCAGGGTATTCTTGATTCAGGATGACTACTCCTGTTTCCATCTGTGACTCCGCTACATATGCATCCCTGACAGGGGATTTTAATTGCTATGCGAGGGACTTACCTGACTTGGATGGTTTTAAGGCCTGGGAATAACATTTCTGGACCGCTTTCTGTTCTCCTCTGATCGTAGTTATCCCCCACTGTGTTGAAATCTTTACACACTGATGGTAGGTGGATGGAATGGCTTTGACGTTTTGAATCCAAGGTCTGCGCAGGATCACATTATATGATGATAGGCAGTCCAGGACTCCAAATCTCTCAGAGGATGCTACTCCCTCTGCATATGTTGGCAAGCTAATCTCTCCCGGGGTGTTTTTGGTTTCTCCACTGAATCCAACTAAGACACTTGACTTTCTTATGATCTGATCTTCGCTTATCTTCATAGTTTTTAGCACATCCATCATTATCAGGTTGACTGAACTGCCTCCATCTATCAGGATTCTGGAAACTTTGGCCGTGGCGATTTGCACAGTTATGACTAGGCTATCATGGTGCAAGTCTGGTACTCCCTGTAAATTAGAGTCGTCAAAAGAGACAGCAGGAAGAGAAATAGATCTAAAGGGGGATTAAAGTTTTGACTCCCTGGCAACGTTTTTAGCTGCTGAACTGGTCAGACCGCAAATTTCTGATCCCCCGTTTATGAATTTGACTTCAGAAAGAGGTGGAGGAGGAGGTTGTGCCCTTGCATTTCCTTGATCTCTCCCTTCATTCCTATTCCCTGACTGCTGGATTATATGTTTGAGGTAGCCTTTCCTGAGCAGGTACGCCACTTGCTTCCTCAGCTGGATACATTCTTCCGTGATGTGCTCAATGTCTTGATGAAATTCACACCATTTTGCTGTGTCTCTTTTGGGGTTCTCAGACTTCTTGGGCCATCTGACTGTGTCACCCATGCCTTCCAGTTTTTTGATTAATCCTGTAGTTGATATAAAGAAGTTATACTCAGGAATAGTTGGTAGACCAGCAAGGTTACCTCTGCCTTCTTGGGCCATGTTGACTTCTGATCGTTCAGGTCTGGAATATGGAGCAGGTCTTGGGTTGTTTCCTTTGTAGTTGAAACTCTTTCTACTAGTCTGCCCGTAACTCTGCTTTCCTCCGGATGAGCTTGTCCTGAAGTTGAGATCTTCCTCCAGTCTGACAAGCTCTAGTGCGATTGACTGGACAGTTACAAAGGTAGGACAGGCCTTCTTGGTGAGATCTGCATAGATATCACTATCTGGCCGGACTCCTTGTCTGAATGCCTCCACTGCTGTTTCTTCATCACATCTGGGTATGGCCACCATTTCTTTGACAAATCTGGCCAGGAAATCTTTGACGGATTCTTCTGGGAGTTGCTTCACTCTGAACAGGTTGCTGGGTCTCTTTGCCATATCCCTGCTGCTTGCAAATTGCTGGTTGAAGGCATTGACTAGATCCGCAAAGTTCTTAATGCTTCCAAAGGGAAGATTGATAAACCATTGCATTGCTGGTCCAGGCAGAGTAGTGCCAAAGCCTTTGCATATACACACTTGCCTGACTTCACTAGGTATCGAGGCTGCCAACATTTTTTGTTTGAATATGGCAACATGATTTTGTGGATCTGTAGTCCCATCATAAGTTCTCATTGATGGAACCGAGAATTTCTTTGGAAGATCAATCTTTGCTATTTCTTCTGCAAAGGGAGAGTCAGCAAAGCTGTCAGCTTCCACTTTCTGAACAGGATCGGGTACTCCAGGAATATTTTCTATCTTGTTATGGAGTTTTTGGATTTCCTGGAGCATAGTCATCATGATAGCTGCATTAGTCTTGTCCATTCCTGTATTCGGATCATTTTTCGGACCAGAGGTTGGAGTCTTCTCCGGGGTTGCATAACTGGTGAAATCAATTTGCTTGATGATAGATGAGAATGGGGTTCCAGGCTGAAACCTAGTTTTAGAGCCTGAAGCCTTATCCTTCAATCTCTTCTTCAGGGCTGATTCTGATTCTTTGAGTTTCTCCAGTTCAGCCTCTGCCTGGACTGCCTTTTCCCTGATTGATTCCAATTCTTTGATCTGGGCCAAGGCAGCAGTCAGTTGCTCTTCTGTGGTTGGTGTTGACATTTTTTGCGAGAGTATTGATAAAGGATTGGGAATTTTTTGAGGTTTAATGAACTAGATGCCCCACAGTGGGCGCCAATTGTTTTATCCTAACAATGCCTGTATGGACTAGACGGTTTATGGAATGAGTGCGGGGTATCTAGCTCAAGATTATGAAAGAAATATTGTAACTAAAGAGAGACAAGTAGCAATAGTATAATGACTTTTCTTAAAAAGTTTCTGAACAGAATGATATAAATGATCTTATTTCTGGAAATACAAGGTTTCAGTAGAGTAAGAACTTAGTAAAAATTGCGTGTCCTCTACCAAATGACCTAAATGCTCTATTTATAATCCCCTTTCCAGACGTTAGCTGCTCCAATGTTCTCCTAGTTAGTTGCTAGGTGGTTCCGGATTAATAGGACATGTTTCCTATTAATCCGCATTGACTGACCCAACCTCAATCTTCCCTTATTCACACGTTTTCTGATGTTGCTTAGGGTTTTTGACTGGGTCTTCCTAGAAAGTATGCCTTTGCTTCCTCTCTCTAGTTGCTGGCTGTGGTATCGTCCATGATAGATGGGTTGGAGGTGATTCTTTCAGCAATTATTCAGTCTTGAGTTTACCCTGATTGGAAACTCCCTTTGTTTTATGACCTCTGGTGTGGAATTATCCGGAGTGGAGCTGTTCTGTTCTCCTTATGCTGGCGGACTAGCTACTAACTTGATCAGGCTAATCTGGACTCAACAAAGTGTATGACTAAAAATTATTTTTTGGCCAAATACATTATTATTTAAACGGAAAATTCACGTGGTACCCTCGAACTTTGCTATTTTGCATGTGGTACCCAACTTTTTAAGTTTGTGCACATGATATCCTCCATGTTTGATTTTCATGCACAACATGTTCTTTTTGTTGATACAAAAAAACTCCAATGCGCATAACTCCTAGACTGGAATTCAAAATCAACCAAATTTTTTTCCTAAGATGATTATCTCGTCATAATCTACCATTTGAGGGAAAAAAAATTGTCGATTGACATTTTATTGGGTTTTTTTTAACAAAAATCTCAAATCTACCATACCTTCGGTCTTAAATTTCTGAACGACCATTTTCCTTTTATCAATTTATAGATCTCGAAGAGTTAATCAATTTGAAAAAAAAAATTAGCAAATTTCGATTTCTGGTCTATGATTTATGCTCAATTGAAAGTTTTAAGAGAGATAAAAGGGGCACGTTGTGCTTGAAAATCAAATCTCAATGATATTATGTGAACAAACTTAAAAAATTGGGTATCATGTGCAAAATAACAAAGTTCAAGGGTATCACGTGAATTTTCCGTTATTTAAAAGCTAAAAAAAATTTCAAAGCCAAAAAATCATTTTTATGCCCATAAAAATAGAAGTAACAATTTGGTGTTTCTTCTTTTGAAAAGCATTTTTTGAAAATTAAGCTTGAAAAATAACAAAAAATTATTTTCAACAAGTTAGGCTAAACATGCACTTGTAATGGACTGTATTTTGATTTCAAACAATAAGACGGGGTTTTGAGACCATTGTGATTTATGATTACATTTGATCAGACAATAATCACAAAACTTCGTCTTATTTGTCTCAGATGAAATCGGTCGTTTGAAACAACAATTTGCGCTAATACTTTGGGATTTCATGTCCGAGATATGGTATTTCCCGTCACATTATGTGACTAAACATCTGCACTTACATTTATGAGAAACAATGAAGTTTTTGAAAGTAATGTTGATTGTTTAATTTGTTTTATAAAATTAATTTAAGAATGAGAATAGTTATCATTTAAATCTACGTAGGAAGCCATTAATTAAAATCAGAAATATTTGTAACCAAGTTCGCGTAAATTAAAACATGTTAAGCCCTAAAATTATACGCAGGGCTTTCATCGATTATCGATCGATCGATGGTAATCACCAAAATTGTTTCAAATTTCAATCAATAGTATGCATATCTATTTTCTATTCAATAAAAGTCTCTTTTTTTGTGAGAATCGTCTTTCCGTCCATTCATTCGGGGGTTTCCATTCATTCGCGGGTTTTTAGTCTCATCAGTAATATAGTCAAGATGAGTAGTTCATTGATGGTTCATAGTGTGTTCTTTCAAAGGGTACAAGTGATTTGTCAACGATCTTTGGAACCAGTCAGTTGTAAAATTTTATTTCATAATAACGAAGGATCCCAGCCCTCAAAATAAAGCTACATGAAGATAACGATAATAGGACGAGGCGAATTGTCAGATCATGTTTTGAGATCCCTTTTTTTAAGAAAATTATTTTTCTTTGGCTTCCATTGGATTGGTTTCGATTATAATCCTTTGTAAGTTTTGTATGGTGTTCTATTAATTAATTGTTCTTTACTTTAAAATAAGCATGGTCTAAAGCATGACCATGTGCTTGACTTAATGGTAAAACGTGTGTAACGAGGAATGTGCACCGGTCTAGTCAGGCCGTAATAATGTCATGAAATGATAGACGGAGATTGGACAAGAATAAAAATTCCAGACCAAAACTGGACCAAAAAAAATAAATTACGGTCCAAGACCAGACCGAACCGATTATAGTGGAATTACTAAGTAACGTTACTAACTCTATTCCGATCATGTTATAATAAAAGTAATAAAAAAACGACAAAAAAAGCAACACACAAATTAACGTGGTTCGTTGTCGGCGTGTTTGTGATACCCCGTATCTGTTAAGGGTCTACTCGGCCGAATAATGTCTACTCGGTCGCGTAGACAGTGTGGGTTTTGAGGCAGTGGTCTGCCGAGTGAGTACTCGACCGAGTACAGGAGCACTCGGCCGAGTATTGAGTACTCGGTCGAGTAGTACTGTAGCTCGGCCGAGTATACCTGACGGGTTGGCGAACCGACTTAAAAGTAATTAGGAATGGTTAATTAATATAAAAGGAAAGATAATTCATTCAGTTACAATATTACAACTTTTACTATCACAAAAACCCTAAAACCATTCCTAATCACTTCGGAGTCAAGAAAGATCCAGATCTTCGCCTTCTGTCGTCGCTGATTGGTAACTTTTGCTAGATCTAGATCTATTGTGCTAAGATTATAATCGAATCAGTAATATTTCATATGAATCGCTATTACTGCACAGATTGATTGGTTAATTGCCTATGCTAGGTTGTGAATTTGTAGAGGAGCCCTTCTAGCTGTGTTGTTGTGATTGATTGCTTGCGGATTTGCTCTCAGGTAGGATTTCCTACTCAGTAATTCGGTTGTGACGGTATTGTATTGGTTTATTGCTAGAGTAATTATGTGATTGATGTAATTGATGGTATGATATGATGTTCCGGCTGATAAACTGTTCCGACTGAGTGAGACCATATGGAAAATGGTCCACGCCCTTCGATCGCTCCTTGAGACTCTCATCACAAGGAGGATGTGCATATTAACGAACGTAGGGTTATCACTTGTTGCGATGAGTGGCGGCTGCGGTGACGAGGTTGTGTCACTAGCTGACTTGGGTACCTGTTGCGATGGGACATGGCTGAAAGGGATTATGAATTAATGAATGTCTTCCGTTGTTAATATTGTTTACGTTGCATTGAGTTATGATTGGTACCGGTTGTTGACCCCGTTTATGTTGTCTTTTGACCTGCTGTGATCCATCGGGGGTGGTGAGTGGATTGAAGTAGGTAGCCATGTTGATGGAGTCGGTTGGAGGGGACACGGCCGAGTCTAGTTCGACAGTTATAGCTTCCGCCAGTTTTAGTTTTATTTCAGTTGTTTAGACAGTTGTTTTGGTTTATCAGTTTGATGTAAACTTTAACATTATTTACATTATTAATAAATTGTCCCTTATTGTTTACTTTATGATGTTCACTACCTCGGGCAACCGAGATGGTAACGTCCTTATATGCTAGGAAAGTCCCTGGTAAGGGGCCTTGGTATATGGGGGTGTTACAAAGTGGTATCAGAGCGAACGATTTTGGAACCTAACCAATGAATAAAATGAACATAGGGTGTCTAATTAAAATGAACCCGGGGAAAAGTTGTATGGAGCTACCGCAAGGGCTTGGGAGACGTCCGAAAGCCGCACCTTCCCTTTACAACTTAGAACCGTTCACCGGGGGGAGTGTCATATGTGTAGTCTATGTTTTTCTATGGTCTGTATGTTTTATACGGCAGTATGATGTATGAAAGGTTGAAAGGTAGTATGCGGAATGCATAAAGATATGTATTTGTGAAAATGCTGGCATGACATATTTGAAAGGATCGATGTTATCGTTTTATATGAATCGCATGAAATAAGCATGATAAGAAAAGACTTGATTTTCGTTGTATGTATGACATGAATGCGTTATGTGTTGTTTAAAAAGGCATGATTGGTGTTTATAATATGGCTTTGTACCTTATAAGTAATTTGCTAAGATACACATGTTGGGTGAAAAGAGCTAAAGGGTAGCACGAAAAGCATGACTCGACCAAGTATAGGCAGTACTCGACCGAGTAGAGGGTACTCGGCCGAGTGTACTGGTACTCGACCGAGTAGGGTAGGTGCAGTACGAAACAGAAGCCACTGAAGTAAGAGTACTCGGCCGAATGCCAAAACTACTCGACCGAGTACGGTCTACTCGACCGAGTAGTAGTGAATCCGACCGAGTATGTTTTGAGGGGAAAATATGGTTGGCTACTGTAGAGTGTGTACTCGGCCGCATGGTCGGACTACTCGACCGAGTAGATAGTACCCGGCCGAGTATAGCTATGACACGACCGAGTACAGCTATGTGTTATATTCTGGATTTACTTCTGGAGTTGTTTACTCGGCCGAGTAATGAAGTTACTCGACATAGTAGTCTGTACTCGACCGAGTGGTCCCACCACTCGGCCGAGTAAATCTTTGGGCGGATGAAATTTTTTTGAGCCGTAGGCTGATGCTTACGTTTATCTTTTTTCTATTTTTATCAGCTCAAAATGCCGCCAAAGAGGTCGAATGCTCATATGCTGGTTGCTGGTATGAGGCTAGATGAAATTGTTAGGTTGATTGAGCAGAATGAGAATCTCACTGAGATCGGCAAGCTGGTAGGTAAGGAGCCCGGAGAGATGAGTGCGTCTAAGATGAGCACTGTGATCTCCCACTTCCAGCCTACAGTCTTTGAGGGTACCGGAGAACCCAAACTGCTCGACAACTGGCGTGATAAGATGGAAAATCTCATGGAGCTCGTTCAATGTTCGGAGGAACTGCAAGTGGATCAGGCCGCGTTCTACTTGAGAGATTCTGCTAGAGTTTGGTGGAAGATCGTCCGGGAATCGGCTAGGGAGCACTACCGGAACAATGGCCAAGGGTTCATTCCTTGGAAATACTTCAAGGTTCAGACGAGGAAGAGGTTTATACCGGAGCATGTTCGTAACAGGCTGAGAGCGGAGTTCGATTCCTTCATTATGACTGAGGGAATGACAGTGGCTGACTACTACCATAAGTTCTATGCCCTGTCTCGCTATGCTGCAGATACGGAGCTAAGTGA
>JAGPOY010002817.1:0-14136 GCA_018983105.1 Silene uniflora
TGTCCTCGTTAGTAAACTGGATTAACTCCTCTGTTTGATCAATATTTTCAGTCACCACTAAACCTTTCTTGCCTCGTTGTGTAATCCACTGGGTATTCTCATTCATGTCCTCCTCGGATTCAACATCTGTTTCAACTGTCACCTCCTCAAATGGCAATCCAGGTATACCTGTAACTTCCTGCATAGGTTTCGTGCGCAGAACATCCTCCTCGCTAGGGCCTGTCTGCTTGGTTTTCAACTATTTATCACTACCCTTCTTACTCGCTGTCACCATGGGTAGCCTGCTCTTATGCTTGATTTTTGTCTTACTCGAAGAATTACGGGCCATGATGATCAGAAATGAAGGAAAAAATCAATCTGAAGCAATTGTTGGATACGGTTATAAGTATTGGTATATTGCTCCTTATTTGCATCCATTTGTTAGGACAGATGTTGGAGACGAGCATAAATTTCCTCTTCTAAACCTGGCAACAAAGATTGTTGACGGACTACCACTCGACATTGATCGGCCATGAACCTAATAAAAGTCCAAAGGTCCCAAATACGCATGCGGTAAAGATTCCCATCACTTATGTAAAGAGCTAAATTACGAGATTCCGCATTCATTCCTTCAATAACAACCTGAACCAATTCAAAATTATTATAAATTAAACCATGAGAAGCAAGATATTGACATATTCATCAAAACGAGACAAATAGTCATGAAAAGGTCGGTTTAGCTCTTGAAAGAATGGAAATACGGCCGTCGGATAGATATGAGATTCCCATGAGAATGTTTCACCACCTGAAAAAGGCACTAAAACTACAAGAAAACCGTGAGAAAAATCTCAAGGAACAAGTGTTCCTCGGGATAACAAGATAAAATCCAACAACTAATAGCAAACAAAACCGTGCTCCCCGGCAACGGCGCCAAAATTTGATAGGCTATCGCACACCTATACAAAAATACCCTAACGGTACAACAAATGAATGTAGTATGTAGGGGTCGAATCCACAAAGAGCTCGGTAGTTTGCTAGACAAGTTGTTACGAAACGAATATTATCTTGGTAGGTTTTAACGTTTGTGTTGATTGATTGGTTGCAAGTAAATAAAAGCAATAATAATAAAGGAAAACATCTAGGAGTTTGGTTCGACATGTAAATAAGTGAATACATAAGACAACAAGAGATGTAATAAAATTGTTAATTGTTTAGGTCGATGACACCCGCCTCTCGACATTAGTATCATCAATCATAGAGTGGTTTATTGATCTCTCGATTTAATCCATTCTACCTACGCATGCACTATGTTCTTCTCAATCCCTTGTCTCTCGACTTATGGAACAAATTAGAGCATATAAACATACGGAGGAAACAACATAGACAATATTACATCTACTAGTTACTTGATTGCAAATACGTTATCACATGTTTCACCTAATTCCTAGACCATAAATTACTCGAACATTGTGTAATGAAATGAAACGTAAACAAATGAAATAACTAACATAATGTAAATTACCTTAACAATGGAAATGGAGAAATGCAATCAATACTTGAATTATAACTTGGAATTGAAATGCAAATTGCTTAAAGGAAATATATTGTAATTGTTGTAATGCTAAACTATAACTAAATTACTTATAAACTAAACTAGGAGATTATGAGAAATCTAGTCTAAGGATGTGTAAACTAAGCTAATGAGAAGGTAATAGAAGTTAAAAGAGATCCAAGACATAAAAAAGGATGCCTAAAACTCGTACAACACCTCCTATTTATAGTGAATAAGAGGTGTTAACGTACGAAGCATTTACACCTAGAATCGATCGGTCCCGATCGGGTTGACATGGTCCCGATCGGGTTGGGAAGTTTCCAGGTCCTTTGTCTTCAAGTCTCGAATTAATGCTTAAGGAATCCGATGCCATGCTCTTAATACTCGATTGATTGCCCGGTAAATGCATTCTTTGACCTTCTAAGAGCATCAAATAGTGTCATTCAAGGCTCATTCTTGAGATCTTTCCATGTTGGGCTTCAATTTGGACTTTAGCATTTGGTTGATCAATTCTTTACATTTCAGTAAATGGTTAGTAAAAATGTGTGCTTGGACCAACATCTTCCAACTTTGCCATGCCATGACTACTCTTGCTTCTACTTAGCTTCACTAAGTTCGTTGTTAGCTCATTTTGACGGAAAAAGCCTTCAAATGCTTAGATTCCTACAAAAATATACTAATACGAGCAAAACAACTACAAAGCGATATTAGCTCAATAAATCACCAATAAAAGTGCAAATATCAATTAAAATGTGAGCTAAATATAAGGGAAAACTCTATAAAATATGGACCTATCAATGGACAACACGACTTGGTGTGCTGAGCTCGGCCGAGTAGGTCACTACTCGAAAAAGCTAGTTCGGCTCGGCCGAGCTACTCGTGCCTCGACCGAGCTGACGTCTGAAAGCCGCGTATTTCTAATTTGTGGGAAGCTACGATGAATCATTTTTCATCTATTCTTTCCTCTCATCTAAGACTAACCCTCTCTTCCTCAATATTCCATCTCTACTACCCATCATTCCGTCACCCATTTCATAACCACGACCTAAGGACTTCAAGGGAGATAGGATCGGGATGGCTACGGCAGTTACCGCATATATATCGTATTTCGAGGTAAGGTCACGAGTTGCTTTTATATATGAATAGATTGGCTGTCATGGTAGGGTGATTGATGTATAGGTATTGTTGTAGGCGTGATAGGAGTACTCTCTTGGATGATTCAACGATGTTGTCCGACGGCGTAGCGAAAGGTAGGATTTTCCTACTCAGTTGATTGTATATAGCTGTAAGACGGTATGATGTGGTTGTGTTGTTGGATTTATATTATGATTGATTGATTATCGTATATTGTTGGATTGCTCTTGAGATGATTGATTGATTGATAGTACATTGGTTCCGGCTGAGTGGGTCACTGCGAGAGGTGACTCACGCCCCATTATCGCCTCTTCGGGAGTCTCGGTCGAGAGGGATGTGCACATTAATGACCTTGAGTTCGCTCATAGAATGAGCGGGGATTTTGGTGGTAAGGCTGCGGTCCCCACTGGCGGTGTGGATTACCTGTTGTGGCAGGAATCTGGCAGGACTACTTGTTAGTCAGTTTGATGTGAGATCGAAAGTCGGGGAGTGACAATGGTGGAACATTGTATTATCATTGCTTGTGTATCCTTTACTGTATTGTTGTACTTGTTGTATATTCAGTTGACTAACCCCGTTATTGTTGTCTTTGACCTGCTGTGATCCATTCGGGGATGGTGAGCATTCTCTTGAGCAGGTCTAGTCGATGGATGGGGTCTTGGTTGCTATGTGACGGGAGCGTAAACAGTTTTGGAAGTCGCTAGCTGGAGTATCACCGTAGTTGTTTTGTATCGTTGTAATCACTATAAACTTTACATTGTAATTATGTTCATTTATTTCTCAATTTGATCTACTTTACCTCGGGTAACCGAGATGATAACGCCTTGGTGCGCTGAAGTAGCCCCTTGTAGGGTACTTTGGTGTATCAGGTTACAAAGTGGCATCAGAGCGAACGATTTTGGAACCTGTAACCAATGAACCCAATGAATGTAGAGAGTCAATTAAAATGAACGTGTTGTATGTGTCTTGGGAGCCCACATAACTGATTTTGGATGGGTAGATGCCCTCATCTCAAAGTCCTGGCGCTGACATGCTTAAGGCAGTCATATCGAGGGGGGATAATAGTGTGTATGGTGGTGAACATGTGCTTATGTTATGCATCCTATGAACATTTCATGTTGTGTATGATGTTGTTATGAGGTTGACGTGTTGATGTAAGAGTATGTTTGCCAAAGTGTAAGAACATGTATATGTGCGTAGGTATGTAGTGACCTTTTTACTTTGGTATGAATCGTCGTCATGGAGTAGAGGTAACCGGTAGAGTAAGTGTTGAACGTACGGTTTGGGTTAGTAAGACTCCTTGCGTAACAACTGTAGTATCGTAAGTTACCTAGCCTAATTGTTTGTATGTAGATGTTCAATAGCATGTATAGGATATGTGAATGTCATGTACGATGGTGTAAGATGTTACCATTCTTGCGTATAATTAGTACGCCGAGTAGGAATTAATTTGGGGCGAGCCATGATAGCATCTCAGGCTCCGAACAACGTTTTCTCGTATTGTAGGGACGACTAATCACTGCTGTAACACATAATGCTACTGCAGTAGGGCAGCTCGACCGAGCTGGGAGGAGGCTCGACCGAGGCACTGATAGCTCGACCGAGCTACGGATTGCTCGACCGAGCTGGGAGGAGGCTCGACCGAGCCAATGATAGCTCGACCGAGCTACGGATGGCTCGACCGAGCTACGGATGGCTCGACCGAGCTACGGATGGCTCGACCGAGCTGGGGAATTACAGAATGGATGATATATTCTGCCTCAACACTAACTCGATCGAGCTGGAAATGACTCGACCGAGCTACTGGCAACTCGGCCGAGCCGGCATCAGCTTGACCGAGCTAGTTTGGCGACAGTAGCAACCCGTGTTATTAAAAACACGAAAATCTTCCTTAAGTTTCATTCTTCTTCTATACTTAAACACACAAACTCTCTCTAAAACCTCCTATACTCAAATTTTTAAGGAATATCAAGATTAATTTGGTCTATTCCATCTTTGCATACCACCTCAAGTCGAGGTAAGAATCCATGTTCATCATCTTTTGGTCCCAATTTAATTCATCATTTCCCCAAATTCGAATTAGGGTTAGGAATTGATTATATTGTCCTATTGATGCTAGTTCTTTTAGTTTATCCTTGGGAGCATGTTTTTGTTGTTGTAGAAACCAAATCCCAACCCCAAATCCTTGATTCGCATATTGGAATTTTTCTATTGTTCATGCCCAAATCTTCAATTTTGATCTTACCCCAATTTCACTACTTGGAGTGGGTAGAATACTTCAATTACTTTTGCTTATTCCCACTAAGTGGTTTAATTCCAAGGGAAACGGAAGAATCACCCACGAATTTCGTCTTAAACTTGTCTTAAAATCCGCCTTAAGACCGTCTTAAAGCTATCATGTCCAAGTCTTTTCCTTGTCTTAATAATCTTATTTATTGAGATTTTTGTGTGTATACACTCTATCTTTGCAGTATGGCACCAAAAACTAGACCCGGAGTTTCTTCCAAGCGCACTAGGGCCGCGACATCGGCTCAAAGGAGGACCGAGATTTTGTTGGAACGGGAACAAACCCGGGAACGGGAGCATGAAAATGAGCAAGGAGAGCAAGAGAAGGAGGAGCCCATGATTCCTATCGTGGACCATTTTCCCATGGTAAGATTCGCTAACAATGAGCAAAGGGAGGCTTTGTTAGCTTGGATGAATCGTACCTATAAACCCACAAGATGCATAGACCACCAAAATTTGAGGGATCTTCGTATTGCGGATTGCATGAGGAGAATGTTTGATGGATTGGGTATGGTTGGGTTGTATAACCTTAATAGGAAATCCTATCTTCACTTGACCTTGGAGTTTTTGAGTGCCTTTAAGTTTGATGTTAGGAGGAAGAGGATATCTTTTCGACTCATGAACCAAGACTTTAGGTTAACCCTTGATGGATTTGCGGCATACTTAGGCATAGAGGCCCATGGAGCGGATTCCCTCATGGATGTGCTCAATGTTAGTGGTGCGGCGGCTTACTTTCCGTACTTGACCGGGGGGGACTAGCATAAGGACCGGTGCGATGCAAATCAATGATGTCCAACATATCATCCCTCGCATGTTTCTTAGGATTATGACATGCCTTCTTTATCCCCGCAATGATGCTAGCAAAGTAAACTCTCATGAATTGATGATTCTTATGTCCTACCTTAACCCTTGCCGGGAGGAGCCGTGGCATTATAGTGCTCCGGAACTTGTATGCTCAAGTTTGGAGAAGATGGCCCAAAACCCCACTCGCCACCTAGGTTGTGGAGCCAATGTCACCCAATTGGCTCGCCGATTGACCGACTTTGAACCACCGGAGGGGAGTGTACCCGAACTTTTATCGACACCACCATTGCTTGACCGGGAATACTATATCGCTAACACTTGGATTAGGGTACTTGAGGATGGCCGATTGACCAATAGGGTAAGGGGAAGAATGTTGATGGTACTACCCGATCCGGAACACTTGCCGGTAATAAAACACCTCACAGAGATACCGAGACAAGAGGGGGAACTCGAGCCTTTACACCACTTTTACCTTATTCCACTTGAGGTTCAAGAGGAATTACCCGACCCGCCGACTGTGCAACCACAAAGGGAGGGAGCTATAGCCTTGCATGAGCCGATGAGGGAGAGGCCGACTAGGGCGCGAGAGCCGGAGCGAACCTATGCAGAACCTGAGTATCCGCAATTTCAGCCCGGGTATTAGTACTCGTCGTACCCCACGGCACATGATCCTAGGATGGAAGAGCACGAGTTGGCCGAAAGATTGTCCTCTACACTTGTATTGAGGAAAATGCAGAAGATGGCCTATGTGCAAGGTGTGGAGCGAGACCTAGCCCAACCGGTGTGGTGCAGAGGAGTGGGAGACGACTCTGGGGTGTTTGAGAGCTATGGGGTGGATCGCACCATGTGGAGGCCCCCGACAAACTATGACAGAGGTTACCTAGTCGGGCCATGGGGAGCCAACTTTATGAGCAAGGGAGATAGGCGGGGCAAGGAGGATGGACCGGAGGAGATGAAGCGGGAATCTCATATGGAGCTAGTACCTCAGGCACAGCTGGAGATGCCATGGACGCAGATACAAGTATTTGATTATTTGGTTGACTTGTTTTCTTTTGTTGACATTGAACTTGGTTAGACTTTATGTTAGTTGGATATTTACGTTTTATGTAAGTTACAATTTGGCTCGTGGGAGCGTTTGAATTACTTTTATGCGTGTTGTAACAAGGCCTTAAGGCCACTACTTCGTCTATGGTAGAACATGTTTGTACCTTGCGTTCTTGTTGGGATGATTCTTGTGTTGCAGGGACGAGTCAAAATGGGTGTCAAAAGACACCACTTAATATATATTCTACCCAGGAATTGTGACGGATTTGCGTTGATTTGCTTTACCTATTGCCTTTTTATCGTTTCAATCCGTTATTGCGCGATGGTTTCTTCCTTGTTTATTATGCACACGATAAGTGAAGTCACATGATTAATAATTGTTTGCATAATTGGTGGAACTATTTTGCATAGTATGTAGGATGGTGTTACATGATAGACGGAGTGATGTTAGATGTAGATGGTTAGTTGTTATATATGGAGACACGCTACGGAGAGAAGCGTAGTGATGACACCAACGCGTATGCTAGGATCGTAAGTTTAAGAATGACGTGATAGACCGTTGTCGATAGTAGAGGGTGAACTTCGGGGATGAAGTTCTTTTAAGGGGGGAAGACTGTAATACCCTGCATTTCTAAGACCGTTGATTGACTCGTTGACCCTTGGGAACCCTAGTAAGAGATGGATAAAGAGATATAAACACCTTTCGATGGACAACACGACTTGGTGTACTGAGCTCGGCCGAGTAGGTCACTACTCGACCGAGCTAGTTCAGCTCGGCCGAGCTACTCGTGGCTCGACCGAGCTGACGTCTGACAGCCGTGTATTTCTAATTTGTGAGAAGTTATGATGAATCATTTTTCATGTATTCTTTCCTCTCATCTAAACCTAACCCTCTCTTCCTCAATATTCCATCTCTACTACCCATCATTCCGGCACCCATTTTACAACCACGACCTAACGACTTCAAGGTAGATAACATCGGGATGGCTACGGCAGTTACCGCATAGATCGTATTTCGAGGTAAGGTCACGAGTTGCTTTCATATATGAATAGATTGGCTGTGATGGTAGGGTAATTAATGTATAGGTATTGTTGTAGGCGAAAGGTAGGATTTTCCTACTCAGTTGATTGTATATAGCTGTAAGACGGTATGCTATGGTTATGTTGTTGGATTTATATTGTGATTGATTAATTATCGTATATTGTTGGATTGATGTTGAGATGATTGATTAATTGATAGTAGATTGGTTCCGGCTGAGTGGGTCACTGCGAGAGGTGACTCACGCCCCATGGTCGCCTCTTCGGGTGTCTCGACCGAGAGGGATGTGCACATTAATGACCTTTGGTTCGCTTGAAGAATGAGCGGGGATTTTGGTGGTAAGGCTGCTGTCCCCACTAGCGGTGTGGATTACCTGTAACGGCAGGAATCTGGCAGGACTACTAGTTAGTCAGTTTGATGTGAGACCGGGAGTCGGGGAGTGACAATGGTGCAACATTGTATTATCATTGCTTGTGTATCCTTTACTGTATTGTTCTACTTGTTGTATATTCAGTTGACTGACCTCGTTGTTGTTGTCTTTGACCTGCTGTGATTCATTCGGGGATGGTGAGCATTCTCTTGAGCGGGTGTAGTCGATGGATGCGGTCTTGATTCCTATGTGCTGGGAGTGTAAACAGTTTTGGGAGTCGCTGGCTGGAGTATCACCGTAGTTGTTTTGTATCGTTGTAATCACTATAAACTGTGTAATTATGTTCCTTTATATGTCAATTTGATCTACTTTACCTCGGGTAACCGAGATGGTAACGCCTTGGTGCGCTGAAGTAGCCCTTGGTAGGGTACTTTGGTGTATCGGGGTGTTACAGCTTTTGCTTTTGGCGGTGTTTTTTGTTATTTTGATATGGTCTCTCGTTTGTAGGGTGTTGACCACCTCATGAGGACCCAACCCCCAGCTTTCACAGCACAGACCACCTTCCAGGGTCCAAGTGGTGAGGAGTAGTTGTAGTTGTGTCTACCAGAGTCGGCGGTTGCTGAGCACAAAAAACAGCAAAGAAAGCACAAGCTATAAGGATGAAGACGACGAGGTTCATAAGAGGATAGATGTAATAGTACAGAACCATGCTCAAGTGGGTCAAGAGACGGGTACTTCAGTTGCAGAGTTTATTATGTCGAAATTGCAGAAAAACATGGCAAAGCTCCAACAAGATGCAATGGTGGAGCACTATGAGACCGAGCTAGATATCAATGAATTCCCGCAAAATGCTGCTTGGAAGGTGACCCATAAGGAGACGTTGGGCCCAATTTATGAATGACCTAGGGCTGCCATCATAAACCGGGTTCATTTTTTTCCACCCAGAAAGATTCCGGCTCCAGGAGAATGTATACTCTAGTTGTATATCGAGGGACGTTGGGAGCATTCAGTGAAGACTGCCAAAGCAGAACTAAAAATTGGGCTGAAGGACATTACCAAAAAAAAAAACATAAGCTATCTCGGTTCCAGGGGGAACTCAACCTGGCAGAATGGCAGGTATTCCATTGTTGTCTGAAATGTTGGAATCGAGAACTCGGAACCCAGAGTTTGGAACCCAGAACCTGAATCATAGTAGTCCAGGTGTTGTTATAATCTAGTGTGGCATTATTGTGCTCTGAATCCCTTGTTTTAGTCTATATTTTTGTTTAATTAATCTTGCAATACAAATTTAGGTACCCATTTTCTGTGATGTAATGCTATGAAGTATGACATATGACATGTGAGGCAGTTCCGAGGTTTATGATGGTTTATGGCGAACTTTATTTTGATATAATTCTTAAATATGGAGAAAGGTGGTAATGGCCGAATTGGGACCGAGCGAATGCTCAAAATATACATAGACAAAGGTGTCGATAAAGGAATTAGATTTGTTCTTGGTTCTACAATACCTTTATTCTTCACTTACTGCAGCCTGGTATCGACATCTACCCGCTTATTAAAGATTTGAAAATTTGTGTAATTTACCAATTTTCTATGTATTGAGGCCTCTTCCCATATGTGTGGAAGGGGATTGTCCCATATCGGTAGAATAATAGTGAAAAGGTTAGTTTATAAGTTAGTGGGCTACTCCTCCTATCACCAATTGGTTTTAGGATGGAACCTCACTTGCTTATGAGCTGATCTCATGCACCTTATTCTATAAGCCCGCTGCGGATGACTCAACAAGTGGTATCAGAGGCGACGGTTCGGCTTGGGACCGCAAGGTGCGATGTGGCGACGGTGCTCGAGATGGCGCGGAGTAGCGTCGTGGTTGCGGAGTAGCACCACCATTGGACTCTCTCCCTTTGTTGACCAGAGATGCGGAGTAGCATCGTGCGTAGTAGCCTGGTCGGTTCGACACTAGGTTGTGTCGGGTGCGGAGTAGCGCCAAGTGAGGGGGTGTTTCGGCACACACACATGTGAAAGGGGGAGATTGTTGAGGTCTCTTCCCATATGTGTGTGAGGGGGATTGTCCCACATCGGTAGAATAATAGTGAAGAGCTTAGTTTATAAGTTAGTGGGCTACTCCTCCTATCACCAATTGTTTTAGGATGGAACCTTACTTGCTTATGAGCCGATCTCATGCACCTTATTCTATAAGCCTGCTGCGGAGGACTCAACACTATTCATATTTCATAGGTATATAAGATTGCCCAAGCCATTGGTAAATCCTCATTGGCATAGGCTCTACGTTTCGTGACTGTCAAAATAAAAAAGGTATATAACATGAAGTTTATTTAGAATCCATTTTTAAAATAATTCTCAAAAATAGAATTTTTATCGTTTTGGTTCGGTTTAGAAAACATATGTCAAAATGGTATCCACGTAGGCTCGGGTATTCAAACCTAAAACACGCCAATGCCAATGCCGTTTTTTTGTGAAGGAAACACGTCATTAGCAATGGCGTGTCTTTACATTTTTTTTCTTAAAAAAAAAGAAATAAATAAATTACCCATAGACACGCCAATGGGAGTGGCGTGTTTACTTCCCAAAACCCGCCATTCCCAATGGCGTGTTTGCTGTAATCCATTTTACACAAGTTTTTTTCCTACTTACCATCTAGGCAGCACGGACACTCCTCCTAATTAGCCGTCCCGTGTCGGACACCCAGACACCCGACACTCGTTGGACACACGCCTAATCATATTATAGTTTACACGAGGAATAAAATATCAAAAGAGATTGATTAAAGATGGGTTTGGTTGTGAAATGTGAATTAGTTATAGTTAAGGGCAAATTTAACCCTTATTTATTTAAATTTAATATCAAATACATTGCAAAATTAAAATGATACGTTATTTATAACCATAAAATATACTCCCTCCTATTCACTGTTTTCTTCCCCTTTCATTTTCCCCTAAGAAATAAGAGAGTGGATTTGGACCACACAAAACACACCATTGAATTTGGACCACACAAATCAACCCAAAAAAGGAAATAGGGAAGAAAACCTGAATAACAGAAAAAGGAAATAGGGAAGAAAACCCTGAATAGGAGGGAGTATATTTTATTAAATTTAAATAGTGTGTCCCATGTCCTAAATTTCATGGGATGCCGTGTCACGTGTTCATGTCGTGTACGTGTCCGTTTTGGTGTTACCTAGTTTACCATAAACACGTCATTGGTAATGTCGTGTTTGTTATGTGTTTTAGGTTTTGAATACCCAAGCCAACGTGGACACCATTTTAACATATGTTTTCTAAACCGAATCAAAACGATAAAATTTTTATTTTTGAGCATTATTTTAAAAATGGATTCGTTTATTTATTGGGTTTGAAACATACTCCATAGTCAAGTGCCGAAATTAAGTGTCAAAAATTTTGAATTGTGACAATAGAAACCTTAACTCATCCATATTGTTATTTACCGAAACTACAGATAACAAACACTGATCCAACAAATAGCTCCTTGAACTCAAATTCTTGGAGCAGGTGAATTTCCACAGCCACATGAGTCTCCACACTACACCACACATCATTTTCTCTTTTTCCTCAAAAGTTCAGCTGCTCGTATAAAAATCTGATCAACTTCATCAAATTCCGCCAAGTCAACATTCTCGATTCTCTTTGGGTCCATAGACACGAGGTGCAGACTAATAGAATATGTAAATATTCTCATATATTTTGTATAGTTTGTATTACCTAAATTAGAGGATTGTATTGACTAATTTAGTTATTGACTCCCATGATTGTAGGCTTAACGCATGGGATATTATCTTCTAACTTAGGCAAGTTCTATTGTATATATTGGACGCTTAGACGTCAATGATAATCAAGGGATTATATTCTTTTATGGTATCAGCAACCATACCGATCCCCTAGCTTCCGCCTTCTTCTTCTTCTTCCTTAAACTCTCTCAATCTCCTTCCTTCATCTTCAACAATGACGAACGACACAGAAAAACCCTCTTACCACCCTGCCTACTCAGTCTCCAACATCAAAAATTTCGTGCAAATTACCCTCGAAAACGAGAACGTACACTATGCTTCCTGGGCAGAATTGTTCCTCAACACTGCTCGAGCATTCGATGTTCTCGATCACATCTCCCCTCCCAAGAATGCTGTCATCAAAAAAGATGCTCAGTGGGACCGTCTTGATGCCATTGTGAAGCAATGGATTTATAGTACCATATCGTTGGATCTCCTTCATACCATTCTCGCGCCTGGTGCTACTGCCCAACAGGCCTGGGATCGTCTCAAGGACATTTTTAACGATAACAAGAATTCACGAGCAGTGATGTTGGAACAGCAATTCACTAATATTCATATGGATAATTACCCTAACGTGTCGTCGTACTGTCAGGCGCTCAAAATGATCGCCGATCAATTGGCGAATGTTGGAACCCCTGTTTCTGACACCCGCCTTGTACTCCAACTCGTCACTCATGTCTCTGATGGGTACGATGGGATTGCTACTCTTATTCAACAAAGCGATCCCCTTCCACCATTCTACAAGGCCCGTTCTATGTTGACTCTCGAAGAAAGCCGCCGTGCCAAAACCGCACCCAACACATCTGAAACTGCCAACCTTGCATCTCAGGCTGCTGGTGACGGTTCCTCTGATTCGAACTCTCGCTCATCTCAGCGGGGTGACAACAGTAACTCTCGTTCCCAAAATAACAAAGGAAAGGGGGGTCGTCACTACCGTGGTCAATCTAAGGGCAAGGGTACTCATGGTGGCTCTAGTAATACTTACAACAAGAATGGGGGTAGAAATGGACAGCAGCAGCAACAACAGATGGCGTCGGGTTCCTGGACTTGGGTCCCCTTCTCGCCGTGGCAACAGCAGCAACAACAGGGGTGGCCGGTGCCTTCCTGTCCTTATCCCACGGCGGGGTGGGCTCCTAACAAGGCTAACTCTCCGGGTATTTTAGGACCACGACCCCAGCAGGCTTTCATTGCTCAGCCTACTGCGTTTGGGACGCCTCAGGGTGCTTTCGTCCCGACTGATATTGCTGCCGCTATGCAGACTCTCTCGCTGCAACAACCGGATGACAATTATTACATGGATACAGGAGCGTCGTCTCACATGACGTCGAATAACGGTACACTCTCTTCTTATTCTTCTTTGCGTGATAAACGTCATATTGTAGTCGGAAATGGTAGTTTAATTCCTATTGTTGGTCATGGTAATTCGTCTTTCCCCTCGCCTCATAATTCCTTAATCCTTCGTAATGTCCTTCATGTCCCAAGCATCATTAAAAACCTGGTGTCGGTGCGTAAATTTACAACTGATAATAATGTTTTCGTGGAATTTGACCCACTTGGTTTTACTGTGAAGGATCTCAAGACGGGCATGCCGATTATGAGAAGCCATAGCACGGGTGACCTCTACCCTCTTCATTGCTCTCACCAAGAAGTCTCCACAACACCACACGCTTTCACTGCTTTCCCGTCTACTACCTGGCATTCACGGCTTGGCCACCCTGGCTCGGCCATTTTTAATTCGTTACGTACCAATAAAAATATTTCTTGTAGTCCTATTAATCGTTTTTCGATTTGTCATTCCTGTCAACTTGGGAAGCATATAAAGCTTCCGTTTCATGCATCATTAGCAAATACTCTTAGCCCATTTGATATTTTGCATTCGGATTTATGGACTTCCCCAGTTCTTAGCACTTTGGGTCACCGTTACTATGTTTTGTTTTTAGACGATTACACTAATTTTCTATGGACCTTTCCTATCACCAATAAATCACAAGTTTTTGACATATTTACCACATTCTACAATATGATTAAAACTCAATTTGATCGTCCTATTAAAACATTACAATGTGACAACGGTCGTGAATTCGATAATTCCCCTCTCCATAAATTCTTTGCAGCTAAGG
>JAGPOY010002818.1:0-17035 GCA_018983105.1 Silene uniflora
TAACAGTATCAAATGATTGAGACGGGGGACTATCAAAATATCAATTGATTTTTTTTTTAACAGTATCAAATGATTGAGACGGGGACTATTAAAACATCAATTGAATTTTTTTTTAACATTATCAAATGATTGAGACGGGGAGTATCAAAACATCGAATGAGTTGAATGTTCGCCCAAAAAAATCCATAGCAATTAGAGGTGAGTCAATTTTTATAACCCGTGCAACGCACGAGCATGAAATCTAGTATACAATAATGATAGACTATTCTTATAACATATGAGCAATATTTTATCTAATCACACAAGTTCGAGCCACTCGCAAGCTGCTTCTCAGTCGAGTCAGCGTTTGCTTGGCTTGACTCGTTAAGATATAGATATGAGCCCGAGCCCACACGAGTCAAACTTTAACCGAGTTGCTTGTGAGCCGATCTCGAGTTGCTCGCGAGCTCTCTCATCATTAGTCATTGTCACCCCTAACTTTCATGTCCAATTTGTGTGGTGGAAAAAATGAGCAATGGGTAAGGGGTGTGGGTGTGGGTGAGCCTAATAAATAAGCCCAGCCCAATCTCATAAATTAAAGATGGAAGTGGGCCACGAGGATGGCATGTCCCAAACAAACAGGCCTCGAGGGACACGGGGTGCCAACTGTCCTTCATATATTCATATGGTCAATTTACAATCTACGTCTTCTTAAAATCTACTCTTTGTTTTCTAGCCTCGCGCTTGTCATGCTTGAAAATCTATGGAAATAACATCGTTGTGACATCGGATGAATGGAGATGGTGCATACACAAATTGGTTATAGATTCATGAGAAAACGTGTTTTGATTATTATTTTTATTATCTTGATTAAAATAATTCTTTTTTTTATAAAAGATAAAATAAGCAAATAAGAGACGGAGTAGATATAGAAATTGAGAATGACTCTGTTTGGCAAACAACAAAAGCAGATTTACAATAGCAGGTAGTGTTAGCGGAATACAGTTGACAAATTTTAATAGCAGGTTAGACCATCGAATTAAATTAGCAGAATTAAGAAAACGTGTTTAGTAGTTAGCATATTAGAGGACTGATCTATTATTTTCAAGTATTAAATGAATGTGCTATTACAATTTACAATATACTGCTATTAGCAGCATATTCGGAAATAGTAAATTTCGGCCAATATGCTATTTGAAGATATTTCAAATGATGTTAGGAAATACCGTACATTGCATTTCATTTAATCAATGTTTGAAAAATACTAATACCTGCAAGGGCGGCAACAAGTGGATACATAAATGTATATGAGAAAAACAATACTCTATCTTTTATCACAAATTCTTGTTTACATCCGTTGTATTTACAACGGAGGTATAAATTCATCCCAACTAACACCTTTTTTCGGGGTGATAGGGGGATACGAGCCTTCGTTATATTTTACAACGGTTGTAAGCAAGACTAACTGATCTTTTATATATTGAGATCAAAATTTAAAGCCATTGATTGAAACACTGAAATAAGAAAAAAGTACCAAAATGACATTTACATATTTAATTTAAAATGGAAACGTAGGAAATGATTGAAATCATATTAAGAAAAACGTAAAGAAAGAACTGTTTTTCATACCTAAAATGAAAACATATAGAAATTAACTGAGACATACGACCGGAACAATCACTATAAATCAGTAATTCTCATGTACAAAATTGACCATTTTGAGGTAGTAATGATGGTCAATTTCGTAATAAAAATAGTCATTATTTAACACAAAATGATCAATATCTAATTATTTATCAACAAGTGATCACATTTTTCTCGTCTCACGTAGGACACTAAATTGGATAATTTTACTCTAATAAATAAATAGCATTATCGTGATGAAAATAATAAAGTTATTTTCTATACAACTATATTTTTTGAAAAATCGAGTGTAGTAAGTAGGAAATCGTTAGTTGTACAATGATGTCGGTACAACCAAAAGTTGGTTGGTGTGAGTGATAAAGACTCTCATTTCTTAAACAAATGGTCAAGCGTTCGATATCTGGCTCTTACGAATCAAAAACCCAAATTTGAAAGAACCTATTAAGTTGCCTTCAGCTATCGCTAGGGACACTTCTGGTCAACCCAAATTAAATTTTTATTTAGTGACAACTGACAAGGGAACCCGCTATTTTCGGTGCGCAACTGCGCACTGGATAAATCCTTAGGTACACCGTACACGTAACATCGGTCCATCTTAATGACATAATTAACCACCAAATCAAGACAAAAAACAAGATTAACTCCACCAAACTATAAGGCAAATTACACCAGGCAAAATTTTTTTTTGGTGCAAATTACACCAGGCAAAAATGAAAGGGTGGCATCCTCCTCAACCTCATTGTCCAACACTTCCCAATCCCAATCTTTATTAAATCACCATTATTTCCCAAATCTCTCTTTTTCCTCCACAAATCTAAACCCACCCCTAAACCTCCTTCCTCCATTCATTATTCAACATTATTTCAACAACATTCTCAATTTATTCTCTACAATTATAACAACAATTTTAAAAAAATTAATAACTTTGTGAGTTTGATGAATATGGTTGTTATTGATGATTATCTTGTTTCTATTATTATCGGATTTGTGATTGTAATTCTTTTTTCGGCGTTTCGACTCCGACGCCGGAAAATTGGTGAGAATGATGGTGGTTTGATACGGACGGAAGTTGTTCGGAGCTCCGGTGATGGTGATCCTGACGTCATTATTGTTGGTGCTGGCGTTGCTGGTGCTGCTCTTGCTCATACTCTTGCTAAGGTCACGTTTTTCGCCTTTTTTTTATATATTTTTAGTTTTTTAACGGAACTTGAATTGCAGTTTTGATAGTTTAGAGTTTAATTCAATCAAAATTCTCGCAATTATTTGTTTACCTTTTATTCATTTTTAATTCTTTGTGAGAGGTATTTTAATCGAATGTAAACAAATGATTCGAACGGAGTAATAGTAGTAGTTTACGCTTTGATTGCGTAAGCTGTTAAATTGTGAATTCGTACAGCGAGATGTCGGCGAGTTTGTTATTTAGTGAGAAAGTCGTTGAATTTAGCGTAATTCCGTCTCGCCTTGAATTCTTGTGCTTCTTTTATCCTGTATTAGTCCATTAAAGATGCAGTTAGTCTGCTAGACCGTTTGCGAAATTTGATTACTTTGAGAAGTGTAGGAAGGAGTTTTTCGTCGAGTAATTATGGTTTTGTTGATTTGTAGTTAGGTCTTATTGAAGTTGGAAGTTGGAAGTTGGGTTGAGGTTATGTAATCCTATTTTTCGCACAACTTGACTATTGTGGTCCTCTATTCAGTTTCGTAACGGAATTATGAATATGGAATTATGGATTGAGTGAGTTGTTTGTGGGTTTTTATGTTTCAGTGTGGGGACTATTCCGTGTACGTTGCAATTTGAGAATTATTTTGGGTTTGGTATATAGAGTATTGAATTCGGCGAATTTTGGAAGATCTAGACTTGAACATTTATGGCTTGACTTGATGAACCTCAACTGACCAATCAAACTGCTGTTTGTGCTGAGAAGTGAGAACTAATCATAGTTTGTTAAACACGTTGTCTTATTTTCCCTCTGCAAACTCCTGGATTTGCTAATGAGTGAGTTAGTCACGCGGAACTTGAAATTAGCTGTTGCGTGTTTGTACTTCATGTATTCGTTGGACTTGTCCTTGTGTCAAACTGTCAACTGTCACTTGAACTGGGTTGCAACTTGCAAGTTTTGAACTCTGCTATTCCTTATATCAAGGTTTAATACTTAAAACTACAATCGTCTTCGAATGTGGTAACATGTCAAGGTATTAGACCCAGACACCTGAGAGGAATATATGTGGCATATTGTTTGCACGAATAAGTAATTATACACTGTAACCTTTCTGCTTGTGAATTCATGTTGGATATGCTGCATACTAGTTTAGTACGTATATTCGTAACTGCCAAGTCAATAGGGAGTACAATATTTTTAATCTTGTCACTCCTGCTGGCTTAATCATGGGAAGGGAAAATCCGGAGTCATGGATCTGCTATCAAGGATTCAATAAATAAAATAGGTTAAGGCGTTACAAAGTCACTCTTTTTACTACGAAGTACTATTTTAAGCAGCACCCTAATAAGCATTGTAATTGATCAGAGTTAATGGACTTGGAATGATGAAGTCATTGCTGAAATTTGTGATACTCAGTCACTGACATACTATCTCTATTATAGAAATGGATCTCAGTCTGGTTCTCAACACGTTCGTTGAAAAATTGGTTGTAAATTTATAAGTTATAAGTCACAATGTGTGAACGCGTAATTAGTAAACTTAATCCTCAAACGTTTTTGGGAAGTTCCAGAATGAAGTTTTTTGTTGTTGTTTTGGGTTATAGTGGAGCCTTTTGTGTTTCTGTCATCTGATCTGAGCTATTTAGTGATTGCAGGATGGTCGGCGAGTCCACGTGATTGAGAGGGACTTGAGTGAACCTGACAGGATTGTTGGTGAACTGCTACAACCAGGAGGTTATCTGAAATTGATGGAACTGGGTCTTGAAGGTATGGCTGATGCTTGAGCTTTTTTCGTTCACGTTCTCTCTGATGATTTCTTTTCGTAGTTTTGTATCTGATTTAAGTTTTTAATGGAACTTTTGTTCGTAAAACATCTTTTCACTTATGCCCTTAAATTGCAGATTGTGTTGGTGATATTGATGCTCAAAGAGTGGTTGGGTATGGTATATTTAAAGATGGCAAGAACATAAGACTGTCTTATCCCTTGGAACAATTTACTTTAGACGTGGCTGGGCGGAGCTTCCACAATGGCCGTTTCATACAGAGGATGCGAGAAAAATCCGCTTCGCTTCCCAAGTATACACTTCTTTTCCCCTATCAGCTATTGTGTGTATCGTTGTGTAGCTTTGAGGAGTCATTGAATCTTAGAGTTAAGCTGAGGTATTCTGTAAAGAACATTATTTCCATCAAGTAAAAAATGAACTCTGTTTCCTGTGTTTTTTTTGTAGTGTACGGCTGGAGCAGGGAACAGTTACATCTTTGCTAGAAGAAAAGGGAGTGGTTAAGGGAGTTCAGTACAAGACTAAGAACGGTGATGAAGTAAAGGCATATGCCCCTCTGACTATTGTGTGTGATGGTTGCTTCTCTAATTTGAGACGATCTCTTTGCTCGCCTAAGGTATATTTGTTTCTTTTCTTCTCATCTTCGGTGGATGATCAAATTTATATTCCCTCAAGTGTTATCACTGATCCTTGGCGTGTTTATCATGTTACTATTATTTCACAGGTAGAAGTGCCCTCACATTTCGTGGGATTAATTCTGGAGAACTGCCAGTTGCCATTTTCAAATCATGGCCATGTCATCTTAGCGGATCCATCGCCTATTCTGTTTTATCAAATTAGCAGTACAGAAGTCCGATGTCTGGTTGATGTGCCAGCAGGACAGAAGTTGCCTTCTATAGCTAATGGTGAAATGGTCAAATACCTAAAGACTGTGGTGGCTCCTCAGGTATGCATCTATAAATTGTTAGTCTGTTTCTCAAAGGTTTCATCGCAGTAGCCATACAACAAAAACATCACCCCCATGTCCATAGGGTTCTTCTATTGACGGTGTAAGAGGGGTTGTAATTAGCAGCCTAACACCCAAAAAGGCTTTTTGTGAATGACACTTTATGAAAAGTTGAAACTACTTCACGGATTGCAAATGATATATCATCATAGTGCAGAACCTAAGAATAGGAAGTCTTTGGCTCCATCGAATCGGAAAATAAGGTTCCATTTCAGCAGCTATTGTGGAACATGGTGGACATTTTGTGTTTGATTGCCAAGTTTCAGTTTCGTTTTTGACAAGTCATGTTACTTCTTCAGGTTCCTCCTGAAATATGTGAATCATTCATAGCAGCCATTGACAAGAGTAATATTAGGACAATGCCCAACAGAAGCATGCCTGCTACTCCTCAGCCTACACCTGGTGCCATTCTAATGGGTGATGCTTTCAACATGCGTCATCCTTTAACAGGAGGAGGGATGACTGTGGCATTGTCTGACATCGTGATATTGCGAGATCTTCTGAGGCCTTTGAAGGACCTCAATAATTCAGAGGCATTGTGCAAATATCTGGAGTCTTTCTACACCTTGCGTAAGGTGGGTGATCTACGAGCTATAAGTACTTCCGAATTAGGCTTCTAAGTTGTGCTATTCCGTTCATCGTAAATCTCTTTTATTGTTAATCAATTGCCATTTTCAGTTTTCACTCTTCCTTTCTTTATCGTGTTAAAAAAATTCCCATGTGACATGGCCTTCATTTGACATTCTCATGATAACCTTTGTTTCTTTGACTAAAAGAGGGAATATGCATACTCGTATAAATTGAATTTTATCTCAAGGTTAAATGCATGGTTAAGTTACAATGTTTCTTGTTTGCACTATATCCAGCCCGTGGCATCCACAATAAACACTCTGGCGGGAGCCCTCTACAAGGTGTTTTGTGCTTCATCTGATGACGCTCACACGGAAATGCGCGAGGCATGCTTTGACTACCTTAGCCTTGGAGGCGAGTGCTCTAATGGTCCAATTGCCTTACTTTCTGGTCTGAATCCTCGTCCGCTAAGCTTAGTTGCACACTTCTTTGCTGTGGCTGTGTATGGTGTTGGTCGTCTGTTGCTGCCTTTTCCTTCTCCACAGCGCCTCTGGCTTGGTGTACGATTGCTAACAGTAAGTCTTTGAAATAGTTTAAATATTGATGGCTAACTTGCTGCCTACTATCTGGGCTAGTGAGTAACTCCAGGGTTAACTCTTAATTCATAGGAGTAATTCTTAACTTTTTTTACGTCATTTCCAAAAAATCTCACATTTATAATTTTTTTTTTAAAAGTCCCACTCAAATTTCCCCCACGCCTCAGTAATGAAACTTCAGGGTATCACGGTGTAATTATGTCATCAAGGTGGAATTAGGTTACGAGAAAAAAACATCAATCTCCTATAGTAGTCTTCTCGTAGCATGATGCCAGTCTAAAAGGAAATTTTATTAATATTTTATCTTATTTTTACAACCTGAACATTTTATGATTATGACGACCATATTTACTCGAGAATCAATCAACTTGTATGCGTGTCTGTCATTATAATAAAATATTAAGCTTGTTGTTAATGGGCCGTCTCATACTATAACCCAGTTTTTTTCAACCATTTGTGAGAAAATAGGTTTAAATATAACAAGAAACATGATTTGGGATCAATCTGTCTGTGCTAAGGCTCAAGATGTCCATCTAAAGGGGCTTCACAAATTGTACAAGGAAATAAGCCTTTCTAGTGTGATCCTCCTATGATTGCGAAATTGACTGCTTTCTGTCCCCAACCAGTGTCTAAGATGCTAAAACGATTAAATGGTGTGCGATATCTTATTGCAGGGTGCAGCAGGCATCATCTTCCCAATAATGAAGGCAGAAGGACTCCGACAAGTGTTTTTCCCGGCAACTGTTCCCGCATACTATAGGCGTCTTCAAGTTAGGTAATAATCCAAGTTTGTATCACTATCTTAGCCCACTTGATGATTGGTTCATTGCTTGCTGTATTTCTATCTCCGTCAACGTCCTGGGAAGTTAAAGGGTTTTGTATATTCATACTGCTGTTGCGATGAGCGGAGCAGATGTTATTTGTTAATTTATTCTCCACAAATAACAATAAACATTACGTGTATTATAAATTTCTGTTCCTTTTTCTTTGTGATTATTGTAAACTAGGTTGATTTTTGATCTTGTAAAGTAGAACAAACCTATCTCATAGTTCCGGATGAAATCTGAAAGTGAAAAGTTACTTGCTGAATGCTGAGTTTTTTGTTCGATTTTAAAGTTTCACGGTTTGTAGTAATATGGAAATGACTTCCTTCAATAGAAAGATTAGTACACCCCATCTTTTTAGTTGCAATAAGCAGTTTGAAACAGTTTTTAGCGAGCAAGCGAATACTAACTTGACTGTAAAGTAAATCGTTTTGGCACTATATTTTCTAGTACTGAACGGCAAAATACTGCCCTGTCGTTGGTTTGCTCAACTTCATCAGACTTGGCTAAATTATTGTCTTGAAGACTGATATTTGTTCGTATGAGCCAGCGCCAGCGCCAATCAACAAGTTAAACAAGTCGATATGAACAATTACACCATGAAGAGTCGATATGCACACAAATGTGAAACACACAAGTTTGGAACACCAAATATCTACTTGTAAAACTTCTACTACACGGTTCAAACGATGTTCTGCATAATTTTTATGGATCCGTCACAAAGGATAAACAAACACTAAACAAACCGAGGAACAACTTTCCGATCAAAACTCCGTCACTATCTCCCTTGTTCTTCCCCAATTAACCCATCTTTCAAAACTTTAATTTCACCCATTCCCAAGAGGATTTGGACACTTTGATATTGCAATCAATTAATAGGACCACAATATTCATGATTCCACGATCTCGACAAATCTTTTAGAGGTTCCAAAAATCAGAAGGCCCAGTGCGATCACACATGCCGAGATATCTGGCCTTGTGCAATTGTAACAAGGCGAGACAAGAGTTTCCACGAAGCTCCCTACAATATGAAAATCACGCAACTTACCATGCATCAGAAACCCGTCAATTACACCATATAATGAACTACCTCTATACGTTGCAGTATCGAAATTGTATATCGCCAATTCCTCGCTGGACGTACTCACCATCATCATTTCCCGTCTCTCTGGCATATATAACAATGGCACAAATTTTGACCACCAATGGTCGATAATCGAGATTTTAGTCCAAGCTAAGACTGGTGAACACCATATTTCATCACCACCCAAACATCCGTTTGATTCTCCGACCGATAATGAAACATGGAAAGACTTGCATATGAAAGAGAGAGTAAAAGATTAAACTTTGGATTTTGAAAGTGAGTAAAGGGCGAGTAGAGATAGGAGATATGACGTCGTCGGAATTTGACGAGAAATTTTCAGTTTGCATATTTATGAAGAGAGTAACGATTATAGGAAAAAAAAAAAATTAAACAGAGAGGAATAGGCTGATTAATTATGCCCGTCGGAGATGGAAGAGATCGCATGGCAACCATCTCCGGCCGACAGTGAAAGGATGTTGGTGGTTGTTTTTGTAAATATAGGTCCTTAGGATTTTACCCTTCTGATACCATGTAGAGAATATGAATTGTATTGAATTGAATACTTGAATATTATTGATAATGAACGATGCTTATATAGCAATTACAATGGACAATAACTTGAAACACAATACTATAATATATCAATTCTTGTGGTCTTTCACGCTATATGTTGCGCTCCACGACGCACACCAAGTGAAACTTATTTTCGCTCACCGTCCAAGTCGCATATCGAAGAAAACAATTGGTGTCGAACGAGACTACAAGCGTCAGACTCATGGCAGTTTTCACCGACGTCGTCGAAAGGGACACCACTGATTGGAGCGATAAATGCAAGTAAGCAAGAGAAGATGGTCTGAATAACATCGATCGTCGACAAATTCTCAGGCAAGGCTGATGGAAAAGACATGGTTCTGGGTAGCACCGTTTCTACCGTCGTCGTGTGTGGTCATCTGTAAGTCACCTGTTGTGCAGCTTCTCAACGGAGTTCACTATAGCCATGCATCAGATGAAGTTTTGAGTCGAGTGATCGAGACGGATTCATCGGCATTGCGTCGTTATTGGCGGGCACCACAACGGTCGACGAGGAAAACCCAATGTCGGTCTCAACAACCACCTCGGTTTCGCAGTTCACACGCCTAAAGAAGGGGTGAAATTTTGAACTTTGAGAACCTTGGACCACGTCGAGGTAACGTTGGGCATTGGGTTATGTCAGGCAGTCGTGAAGAAGCAGTCCGTTGTCGTCGTTTCGTCACTCGTCAGGGGTCAGGCCGTGATGTCAAGAAAAGTATCCGTATGGCGTCGGAGTGATACATGGCTGCATACATAAAAAAAAGGGTAAGTAAACTCAGATTTTGCTCACCTATAAACCCCAAACTTTGGCTCGGTGCAGCTTGAGAAAGGCTTCGCTACTTGTCTCAGAAATCGGTTAAGGGCGTCGATTGAAGAAGGATTCTGAAAAACTCAGAATCGAAGATACCTACTTATCCTCCAAGTTAACCTAGCTACAAATAAGGAAGTCGAAATATATTCTAGCCTATATTATCGTAACTGAGAAAGATATCGTAATCACGAAGATATACAAAGATTACATCAAATAACATAATATATGCTAGGATATTTTCACACTCCTTGGAGCACTCGACAACTCGATGCCCAACTTGCGCTGAAGGTAATTAAACGCTGCTCCTCCAAGTGCTTTTGTAAACAAGTCAGCAATTTGTTCTTTACTTCGTGTATGCCTTGCTGTGATATTTTTGTCCACCAAATGTTTACGAACAAAATGACCATTGATTTCTATATGCTTCGTACGATCATGAAAGACGAGATTCTTTGCTATATGCAATGCCGCTTGATTATCACAGAAAACCTTCATTGGTGTTGTATGCGAGATACCCAAGGAAGCTAAGAACGACTTTATCCAAATTAACTCGCTGGTTAGAGCTGCCATTGCTCTATACTCAGCCTCTACAGTGGATGTTGCTACTGTGTTTTGTTTCTTTGCTTTACTGTGTTTTGTTTCTTTGCTTTCCACGAAATCGGCGTACTTCCTAAGGCAACAAAATAACCACTCAAGGAACGCCTGGTTATAGGACAACTCCCATAATCCGAGTCACAATATCCATTTAATTGCAATGCTGATGTGCGGCTCATTACTATCCCCTTTCCGCGATCCTTCTTCAAATATCGAACCAATCGAATTGCCGCTTCCCAATGTTCCTTCTTCGGTTCATGAACAAATTGAGACAATATATGTACCCCATACACAATGTCTGGTCGGGTGATGGTCAAGTAAACAAGTCGCCCTATCAAACGTCTATACTTCATTGGTTCTCGAAGAGTCTCACCTTGAACAAGTGCGAAGCGGTGATTTGGCTGGATTGGAGTGTTGACTGGCTTGGCTCCCAACATTCCCGTCTCTTCTATAATTTCCAAGGCATATTTTCGTTGGTTTAGAAAGAGACCCTTTGCTCCCGAGGCCACTTCTATCCCAAGAAAAATTTTTAATCGACCCAAATCCTTTATCCCAAACCGGTTATTTAAAAAACACTTAAAATCCTCGCACGCCTTTGTATGGTTGCCTACCATTATCATGTCGTCGACATATACTAAGACGGCCATAAAAAACATTATTTTTATTTAATGTGAATAACGAATAATCGGCTAGAGATTGAACAAAACCATACCGCTTTAGGGACTCGGTCAATTTTGCGAACCAATTTCGCGAAGCTTGTTTGAGACCGTATAATGATTTCTGTAATTTGCACACTTGATTAGCTCGGTCTACTTGGAAGCCTTGTGGCAGTCTCATGTATACTTCTTCGTCTAAGTCTCCATGTAGAAAGGCGTTATTCACGTCTAATTGACCAATCACCCAATCCTTGGTTACCGCCACTGCCAGCAAGCATCTCACACTCGTCATCTTAGCGACTGGAGCATATGTCTCATGATAATCTATCCCTTCTACTTGTGAGAAACCTTGCGCAACCAGCCGTGCTTTGTATCTCTCCATCGTTCCATTCGCCTTGTATTTGACTTTGTACACCCACTTGCAGCCAATAGGACGCTTGCCTGCCGGTAGTGTCACGACCTTCCATGTTCCGTTTAATTCCAAAGCCTGTATTTCCTTGGCCATTGCTTCACGCCATTTTTTTAAATCTTTGACGGCCTCAAAGTAATGCTTTGGCTCTTTTATGGCATCAATGGCAGCTAGGAACGTTCTGTGAGTCAAAGAAAAATAACCAGTAGTGATATAATTCGGTATGGGATAACGCGTACCTTTCCTGGAGGACGTTGGACTAGAGTGAGCTTTTCTCGTGTTGGGGTTTATGACCTGCATTGATTTACATATATAATCTTTCCGCCAATAAGGCTCATATTTCTGATGATGGCCACGTCCCTCATTTTCTGTCTCGACATGTTCAAGCTCATTCGTATTAACATTCCCCTGTTCAGCGTGAATAATTTGTTCATTCTCAGTATTGGGTTCTGCAAATGTCCCATTATTTGGCTCATGAATATCCTTATCATGCTCGACATAAGGTGGCTCATTGGGACTGGGCTGGTCGGTCTCGACACTAGGTTGATTGTCAATACAAGGGTAAATGTGCTCGTAAAAAACCACATCTCGAGACACGGAAGACTTATTTTGTTGTATGTCATAAACCTTCAAACCTTTCTTCCCATGTGGGTACCCAATAAAAAAACATCGCTTCCCCCGCTCCCCAAATTTGTCTTTGGGTTTGTCTTTAATGTGAACATAACATAGACAACCAAAGATTTTGAGATTATCAAGGGACGGCTTCTCATTGTGCAGCAGTTCATAGGGTGTTCGGCCGTTCAAAACTGGGGTGGGAGTTCTATTAATTAAGTACGTAGCGGTTAAGACACAGTCCCTCCAAAACTCAATCGGTAAATTAGCTTGAAACCGTAGTGCTCTTGCCTTTTCAAGTATATGTCTATGCTTCCTCTTGACTCTCCCATTTTGTTGTGGGGTGTCTACATTACTAGACTGATAGAGCATACCATTCTTCGCATAATATGCCTTAAGAAAATCCGAAAAAAATTTCGTTCCATTGTCACTTTGCACTACTTTTACTGTTTTCCCGAATTGTGTTTTGGTCATATTGAAAAAATTAACTCATCCCAGATTGTTTTCAATTGAGTATACTATTCTACGACCGATAAATCGCCTTGCTTGCATTCAGTCAAATCAGCCTGCAATTGGTGAACCCTTGGCGCGTTACCAGCCGAGTAACGGTCCCTTAATTCTTCCCAGATTTCAAAACTGGTTCCAGAAAACGTGATGCTTGGATGTAATTTGGGATTAATTACATTCCGAAGCAACGCTTTAACCATGGCAGTGCTCTGCCTCCAAGCAACGGCCTCAATATCTTCTTCATCTTCATCAGCGAGAACTGGCTGTTTCACCTTACCCTCGATGAACCCCAATTTGTTCTTGGCATCGAGTCCATTCCGTACAGCATCTGCCCAAAGGTCATAATTACTCCCATCGAAAATTGTTTGGGTAAGCATTAGGCTAGGGCTATCGGATGGATGGAGGAACAAATAAAGGAGACGACATTGGAATGGTCTGTTTCTGACCACCCCCTCCGCCTTTGTTCTCAAAGGAGATTATTGTGCCTGTCATTCTCTCGAAAAAAAAAAATTTGATAATTTAGGATCTCTCTGGTACCATGAAAAACTCAGAATCGAAGATGGAGAAGTTTTCTGTATATATTAAATCAATATGCAATGGTTATAACAACCTCTTATATACACAAGTTGCCTACTTATCCTCCAAGTTAACCTAAATACAAATAAGGAAGTCGAAATATATTCTAGCCTATAATATCGTAACTGAGAAAGATATCGTAATCACGAAGATATACAAAGATTACATCAAATAACAGAATATATGCTAGGATATTTTCACAGATTCGTAGCAAGGTCACGGACTCGGCTTCTTGTCTTCGAAAGTTGAAACAAAATTGAGTTCTTGCACACGTTGAAGAGTACCAATGGTGTAGAATTATAAAGCCCCTCTATTCCTTTTATACTTGAGCAATAAGCGGAGTTATGGAAACGCGATTTCACAAGAGGCGATAATATGGAAATTTCTTGCAAGAGAGGACAAACAATTAATCGATCTCAGCAAGAATACCATATTTTCGACCTTCAGCAAAAGGAAAAGTTGCCAAAAAGAAAAAAAAGCAACGGAAAGTAAAATAATTTTACTACTCCTTTCTTAATTTCCAACTAGTTTAGATCCCGTGCTACAGCACGGGTTGATTGAGCGGTTTTAATTATTAGTTTGGTAAGTAAAAGACGGACAATAATAATGTATATACTTTACATTGAGTTTCATAATATATGAAAGATAAAAAAACTCATAGTTTCATTGAATAAAAGGAAACAAAAAGTTAGTTATTTCGTCGGATAAAATTTTGCTTTTTTGAGAATTTTGAATTAAACTCTGAGTTAGTGTTGTGTTAGATGAGGATAACACGAATTTATTACATAATTAATTGTTATATTTTTTATATAATATTAAAAAGAATACAAAAAATTAAGTAATTTAAATAGGAAACGGAACCGTCAACATAAGCAAATAACAGGACGATAATTTAGACACGAGTTTCAAAATCGAACTTTCAACAAAATAACGGGCTGAAATAATGCAACACAAACAATAGAATCATAAATATAAGCCCATAAGGTAAATCGTATGGCAGAATATATGTAAGGCTGTTCATTTAGGGGGATTGAAAAAATAGGCCCGAATTAAGAAAACAGGCCCAACAGTAGCTAGAATGTAATTAGGCGGGAAAATGGTAGTTTTGGTAATCTATTAGTTTTAAGGGGGATTTTTTGAGTTGGTACAAGAAGAGCTGGAACCACGTAGTCAAATGGGCAGAGATTAAAGACAAGCTCCTTAATTTGGCGTAAGACGGATACACACACACAAATTATAACTATGGCGTACGGAATATTAATCAATAAAAATCAAGAAGCAGATAACGATCAAGTTCGGACACAGCTCTAGTAATGAAACGTGATAAGTCGAGACCCGATCATGCTTACACACTCAAATCGTGTACATGACCAAGTCTCGAGGGGGCAATTTGTAGGCACGTAGATTTGTACAAGTGCCACGTCAGAAGTCAAAAGTCAAAATGTTGACCTCGTCAAAAGGAAATGCGGAATAATATAATTAATTTGGACGAAGTTTAAATTAATTAGTCCATTTTTATTATTTTAATCCAACCCGTTTCTCTAAATATGATAAGTCCGGCAAACGGGTCAAACTCACTAGATAAGTCAAATGCACTCAAAAGGGCCGAAAATACTACCAAGTCCACTACGAAAATGCCAAGACTACCAAGTCCAACTAGGGTGAAAGCCAAACCCTTCATTTTCTATAAATACAAGCATTAACTCTCATTTTGAGACTAATCAGAAGAATCATAGAGAATCAGAAAACCTCTCTACAAAACCCTCCCTACCAAAATCTCTTCTAATCTAAGAGAAAATTATAGAAAAGGAAAACTACTCTTCGATCGACATCAAGCATCAACGCCGTTAATTAAAGAAAATCAATCAAATTCTTCGAAGGAGAATCAAGACCCTCCTATTCATCCAAGTAAGGAAATCGAATCAGTAGAACAACTAGAAGATTGTACCCGAAATCATTAAATTAATAAAATTATTATTTTGTTGCATTCTTTTGTGTTTTCTCTACTTGTTTGCAGATCTACACAAATTTGTTGCTACTTGTTTCCATACATAATCCCATATGTAGGAAAGAGTGAGGAGTATCAACGTATGTAATTATGTTGCCATTGTTATATTTGATCCCGCTCTAAAATATCGCTTTATCTAAGAAGCCTTCATTTTCTCACCCACGAAATTTATAGTGTTATCTAATAGAAATCCATTTGGATGTTTACAATTACAATGCATGCCTCGTCCGACTTTGAAGGTTTAGGTTTATGCATGCGCCCTCTGATTGACTAACACCATCGATCTTCGCCAGCCTTGGATAATGGAAGTTGGGACATATCAGTTCCTTAATTATATGTAACCGTGGATAATGGGAGTTAGCAATCGGTTGTTGTACATGTTTGCCGCCGCGTGTAAAACCTATTAATTCCGCATTCGTTAGCAATCCAAGAATGTTAAATATACACAAGTTAAAATAATTTACGGCAAAATCTCTAAAACTATTAAACAAAGTTAGACAATATGAGTTGTTTTTATATTGGAGTAGCGGTAATGGTTTTCAATGTTGCCCAAAAGGAAACTCTTCCATATTTTTATTTTTATTTTTATTTTACTTATGCAAATTAAAATTTTATTGTGTAGACTAAACTCTCGTGTTTGTGTTAGCGTAGATGGACGTGGAGATGACTGGAATTGTAGAATTTGTGATGACATAGACTTAGTAAGGATATCAAATTTCATTTTGTACATTAGATTTTAACTTCTTGACATACTTGGTCCTACGTCCTAAGTGGAACACATAAAGAAACAGGGGTGTATGTAACTATTTTTGTTAATCTAAATCATTTTCCAAGTCTCGGATTTACTGTTAGAGTGTCTCCCTTAAAACGGATTATTCATCTTAACATTAAAACTAGTCTTATACCCGTGCAAATTGCACGGGTTTGTTATTTCAAAAAGATTCTTTAAGAAGGTATATATAATATAAGTTTTATAATAATTGATTAATTATCTTCTTTTAAAGTTATTTATTTTTAAAAATAAAGTTCTAAAATAAAACAATAAAATCTCTCTATATTATAATGAATTTTAAATTACCGTTCTAAAAATTGAGTTATAAAATCGTATTTAAATTTTTAGAGTTAAATTATAAATTTTATTTGCAATTAACGTATAGTATGCATCAAGGTCAATTGACCATGTAGTTATTGTAGTATAATATATCCTTTTGTTAGCTAAATTTAAGTTACTACTTTGTCTTATATTCAAGCGATTTCAGGAAAACTCGACTTACATATTAAACACATTTATTTAGATGAAAATAAAACAAAATTAAGAAAACTGAATCGGCCAGAATAGTTGTAGAGGGCAAAATTTTAAACTTGTTTTTCATTTAGTCAAACTCGTGCAAGGTTAAAATGAAAATTTTGACCCTGTTTATCATGTAGTACCAATTGTTAATTAGTGAAACGGAATTAAGTGAAGATTATGACTTCGTGCATTTTTAAAACGAAAATCTAGTCTCATGCACTTTTGAAATGAAATTTTGACCCGTGCATTTTTAAAATGAAAATTTAGACTCATATACTTTTGAAATGAAATTTTGACCCGTGCATGGGTCTAAATTGTGCATTTTTAAAACGAAAATTTAGACCCATGTACTTTTGAAATGAAA
>JAGPOY010002820.1:0-14129 GCA_018983105.1 Silene uniflora
AGAAAGGGCATAGTTGAGTGTGAGGAGGATGAAACTCTAGTCCTAGAAGAGATGGAGACTGAGGAAAAGTCAAGCCAGGGACAGATTATTGCTCATCCTGACACAAGGCATAGTTTAGTCTTTTGGAGGGTCATGCATTCACAACAAGCACCATTACAAACTGACCAAAGATCTCTGATCTTCAGGACCAGATGTATAATTCAGGAGAGGGTATGTAATATGATTATTAATAGAGGTAGTTGTACTAATGTAGCTTCCACCACTCTAGTCAGCAAGCTGAGTCTGCCTACTCAACACCATTCAAACCCATATAAGTTGAGATGGCTGAACAAAGGTTCAGAGGTGAAGGTTAACAAGCAGTGCATAGTATCCTTCTCCATTGGAAAGGTGTACAAAGATGGGGTTTTATGTGATGTGGTTCCTATGGATGCCTGCCATCTGCTATTAGGGAGGCCATGAGAATTTGACAGGAACGCCAATCACCAAGGTAAGGACAACATTTACAGTTTTAAGCACAATGGCAAGAAAGTCACCTTGACTCACTCGCCACCAAATCAAAGAAGTTATGAGAGTCCTAACATGCCTGAAGAGGTGAATGGAGTACTATTTCTATCAGAAGGAGCTATGATAAAAGAAATCGAGCAAGAGCAGCCTATTCTAGTTCTACTGTCAAATGAAATCAGGAAAAAAGAGAGAAATGGTGTGCCTGTAGAGTTTAAACCTCTAATTCAAAGGTACATGGAAGTCTTTCCAAATGAATTGCCCAGTGGGTTGCCACCTGATGTGGTCGTATTCTACGCACATTTAGTCCCCTAATTAGCCTTATTTTCCATGCTTTTATGTACTCATTAGGGTCCTTTCGACCTTTTTAGCCTTCTATTTTCTTTCCTATCGGATTTTGGCTTGCTTGTAGGTAAAGGAGCGAAATCACGCGTAAAAGGAGCATTTGGGTGCTAAATGGACGATATCCTAGGACCTAGCATGAAGATGAGACATAACCAAAGGCCTAAGTCAAGTTTCAGAGCTAAGTAGAGGGAGGTGACATATTTTGATAAGACATGACCATTCTATTTGATTTCGAGCTTAATTTCTGGTTGTTTCGAAATTTAGTAGTAAGACCTCACTTGTCTTACAATAGGGTATTGTACCTCAAGGGTGTCAAATTGTCACTTAAAAGGGCTACGGGTGTAGCTATACCCGATTCAGATTCTATAATAAAGCATTTTCCTTATTTGCTTACATTTTCATTAAGGGTCCTTAGTTTAGTTTAAATGAGCTTACTCGAGGACGAGTAAGTTTTAAGTGTGGGGAGATTTGTTATCGTCCTAATTTAGGACGATTTAGCCCCGTCCTATCACCTTATTCCGACTCAATTTTGCGTGCTTAAATGTTTAAATAGCTCATTTAATTACTAATTTATAATAATTATTGTCACATTTAATAATTAGTCGTATTTTTATATAATATTAGTCGTATTTTTATTATTATATTAATTTAATGTGTAGGTGAGACGGAATAACGAGAAAGGTGAGCAAGACGAGCTTGAGTAATCGAGTGAAGGAAGTAAACAAAATAGCAAAGTCAAAGGTTGACAAAGTCAACCAATGACTTAACATCATCATTCATCACCATCAACCACGAAACTACCAGTCAACTTGATTTCGGAATCGGAAACTCGAGCTTCACAAGCCACCGTGCTAACCTAGGTAGCCACTGTGACCACTACCTCAGGCCGCCCATCACCAACAACAAGTAGTAACTAAACACGGTATTGAAACCCGCTTCGATGCACCACCTCCATTTCGCACCTGCTCGCCAGTCCTGCATCACCATTCACCAACTCCACCTCCGTTCAACCCTCAGATCAGTCACTACCATTTGACACCACCTGCTCCCCTGCTCCTCCGTCCAGCAACCACCATGGCTCGAGCATCACCACGGAGAAGCGGCGACGCCTCCATTTCCCATCTCAGACCACCTGATCGTGCCCACAATCAAGTGCAGCCACCATTGAAACCCGAGTCGCAAATCAACAAACTCGCATTATCTTGCATCACCAGCCGGTCAACCACCGTCTACCCCTTCACGGACCCAGAACACGCATCAATTCATCCCTTAATTATTGCTACCAGACGCCTCACCGGTCGTCGACCTCCTTACCCTACTACATTCATTAGTTTGGTATTGAGTTTTATAAATTATATTTGATTGAGGGGAACGCGACATCCCGCTTATCAGATAGTTGAAAAAGTAAGTGATGAAGCTAGGAGTTTCTATAAATGCCGCTTGTTAATCTCTCTTTCTTGTTTAAGATTTCTTTTGAGACAAGGACTAGCATTTAGGGGACATAATGAAAGTGCAAAGTCAAGTATTAAGAGTAATTTTCTTGAACTTTTGGATTAGCTTGTTCAAAATAGTGAAAGTGTTGCTAAAGTTGTTCTTCCTAAGGCTCCGGAAAACCACCGAGTTACTTGCCCAACCATTCAAAAAGAACCAATTAAGTGGTGTGCCCATGAGACTACTAAACTTATTATTGAGGATCTAAATGGTGATTTCTTTGGGCTATTAGCCGATGAGTCTAGTGACGTGTCTCATAAGGAAGAATTAGCTATTTGTTTGCGCTATGTTAATAAAAATGGTAAACTTTGTGAAAGATTTATTGGGATTGTGCATGTGAAAAATACAACTAGTTTGACACTTTTTGAGAAAATAAAGAAACTACTTGATGGTCACTCATTAAGTATGTCAAACATCCGTGGTCAAGGTTATGATGGAGCTAGTAACATGAGAGGTGAGCTTAATGATTTCCAAAGTTTGATAATAAGGGACAATCCATGTGCATATCATGTTTATTGTTTTGCGCACCAACTTCAATTAACATTAGTGGCGGTGGCTAAAGAAAACAATGATTGTGCCAAATTTTTTCAACATCTTGGAATTGTGCTTAATAATATTGGATATTCTTGTAAACTTTTGGAGATGGTTAGGCCTATTCAAGCGGATAAGGTTTTGGAAGCATTAGCATCGAGTGAATGTGAAAGTGGTAAGGGATTGAATCAAGAACTTGGTTTGAGTAGACCCGGGAAGACTCAGTGGGGGTCTCATTTTAAATCAATTGTGAGAGTCGTGTCCTTATATGCTACACACATATTAGAGTTTTTGAGATAATTAGTAAAGAATCCAAATCCGTTGGTGATCGTGCTAAAGCCAAAATGGGATAGATCACCTTGAATCTTTTGAGTTTGTTTTCATGTTACATTTATGAAAGTGGTATGGATACACTAACACTTTGTGTGAAGCATTACAAAGAAAAGATCAAGATATTATTAATGTCATGACTATTCTTGATTTAACTAAGCAGCATTTGAATAAGTTTAGGAATTATGGATAGGATCAATTTCTTCATATGGTTTCTAACTTTTGTGCAAAACGTAATATTGAAGTCCCGAATATTGCTGATTTTTATGCCAGTCTGGGAAGATCAAGACGTCGCCTTGTTAACGAGCTTAACCTAGAACGATTTTGAATTGACATGTTTATAGGTGTTTCTAATAAACAAGTATCTGAACTAAATAGCCGATTTGATGTGAAAAGCATGGAGATGCTAATGTGTATGGCTTGTTTTAGTCCCGCCGATGTTTTTGCTTCTTTCGATAGGGACAAATTGGTGACCCTTGCAAAGTTCTATCCTAATGAGTTTAATGATACTGAGATAACACTACTTGAGTTTGAACTTGATATTTTAGAAAGTGATATGTTAAGGGATTCAAGATTTCATCTTATCAACAGCCTTGGTGAGCTTTCAAGTATACTTGTTGAGACAAAGAAACATATTTCATATCCACGTGTTTATTTGTTATTGAAGCTTGTATTGATACTTCTGGTGGCAACGGCATTTTATCCTCCATGAAGTATGTGAAGAATTATTTGCAAAATAGTAAGAGCGATGAGGGATAATTGTCTAGTGACTTATATTGAGAGAGAATTTTTTCACAAGTTGTTATTAGGCATTTTCAAGATATGAATCCTCGTCGGAGGGCTTTAGATTTTTCCTTTGTAATTTACTATGTATTAACGACATTAGAATTTTAATGTTAAATGTTGTCCGCAATTTTTTTTTTTAATGTGCCATCCCTTTACTCAAATCATGGATCCGCCCCTACTTTCCATCTCTTCGTTGTAAGTTACAACGATTGTAAGCAAGACTTACGACACTTGTATAAATTAGAGTAGTAATAAATCCACTACCGTTTTACTAGTGCCACAAGAAAAATCTGAGAGAGTGAATAGTATGATACTCATATAGTTAGCCTGTATTTGAGTGGCGTTAAAGAAAACATGAGTGGCGTTATCATCGCCAATAAATTACGTCAATTAATAAGAATCATACTTCCTCCGTTTCATTTGTTTCTTTACGTATTCCTTTTTAGTCCGTTCAATTGATTCTTTAAGTTTCTATTTTCAGACATGTTAAGACTTTATAAATGAGCAAAACGCCCTTACTTTTAATTAATCCAAAGTCACCCTCTTAACCCCAACCTAACCACTGACCATCACTCACACCACCAACTATCAACTACCACTAAGATCACCACCCCACACCAACCACCAATTACACCCTGACTGAAACCCCACCACCACCACCGTCAACTTAAAATTAAACTAGGAAGACTTGTTTGAAGATGAAACTGAAAAAAGAAATAGCAATTGAATCTTTACCATTTGTTTATCTCAAAGAAGCAAACTTAAAAATAGTGTGAGGTATTCATTAATTAGATCTATAATGGAAGAGGTTGGTATGCAAATTCTTCAACATCAATAATGGAAAAGTATTGCAATATCCAAACTTGTGAGCAACTATTGATTTCAAGATATTTATCTTTCAAACTTCAGCTCTATATGCTAGATCTGCAAAGATCCAAGTGAAATATCGAGAGAACAACTGAACCAGTGGCATCGTTGGAAAAAGTAGGGCCAAAAATGTTCAGAGTTGACGTCGCCGAAAAACCCACAGTTTTGGTCGCAGACGAAATGGAGTAACAGAAGGGGAAGAGATGAAGATGAAGAGACAAAAGGGCTCTTTGGTCGTTGGACGTGGAGGCGGTGTTGAGGAGGTCGAGGTGGTCTGTAATATTGAAGGTGGTTGAGGTCGTCTGAAGTGTTGAAGGTGTTGGATATCGGTGACTACCTTGGTGGTGTTAGGTGGGATGCAATTGGGATAAAGGACGGAGAGAGTGAAAGGGATAGGAAGTGGGAGGGTAAATAGAACATTCTATAAGATGACCCCATAAGATATGAGCTCTCCTTAAAATTTGTGCAAAAAGCAAACGTAAAGAACATAATGGAACGGAGGAAGTATGAATTAGCACAAGTGTTTGGTTATGTATATACGAGATGTAGTCATCCAAATCGCGTATTACCTTAAAAAGAGTAATTAAGCCAATTCTTTTTTTTTTTTTGCAAAAAAATTATCATTTCATTCAATTAAGAAGAAATTAAAATAGTTTTGCAAAACTATCCTCTATACAAAAGAGCACAGACTAGGTACAAAGTTTATGAGAGGTCCATACATACATTCTAACACACACTAAAAATTTGATCTGTTTAATAGTGTCCACAGCATTTGCAAGTCTCCCTTGAAAAATTCTGACATTTCTCAAGATAAGAGAAGTTTGTAAGATAGGCAAGGACAAAAGAGGGAAGCAAGTGTATTTAGTATTTACACACTTAGACACGTGCAAGCAATCAGTTGCATAATGCAATACTTGTTCTAGTCTTGTACCTAAGACTATGTTTAACCACAGACTCAATATGAGTCTTAACAACAGTAAAATATTATTATTTTTTATCCTAAAGACTCAACTCAGACTCTTTAATTTCTTCTACTTTATCCCTCAGATGCATCAAAATCATTCAACAAAAATTTGTGGAACCCACAAAACCTACCTTTTACACAAATGAAACACTATTCACGGGTCTTAAGTTGGGTCTTGGAAATCCAAGACCCACTTCAAGACTTTGCTATAGTACTACCCACTTTATCCCTAATTTCACATCAATCTTACCAAAGTCTGAGGCTTAGAATCTCAGCTAAGACCCGTATAAACTTAGCCTAAGATTCTTCCAAATTCTTATCAAACAATTGGTTCTCATTTTGCCATCTCATTTTTTCGGCCCTACACTTGAATTTCCCTCTTCCTCATAAATTCATTATTATTATTAAATTAAAATATATTAACACCAAGATTCTTCTTCCCTTCCTATTGCATGCTTTACTTTGTGATCAAAATTCAGTAAACAATAAACAAAGTTGTTAGGATGTCTCAATTGTTAGCTCCAGTTTGCACTGATCAATTCAAGCTGCAAAACCCACTACAAGCTTCCATCCATAATGTATGGTCAAGTAAAAAGAGGTGGCGCGTCTACCCAAAGCGCGCCCACCAGTGGCGCGTCATGGGTAAAAAGAGGCGAGACCTCACCGTAGTTAGAGCTGTTGCTGATGATGATTCACCTAGGATGGAAGGAGGTTTTGCTGATGATTACTATGCAGTGCTGGGTCTGGTAATGATTACTAAATTATCTGCTTAAACCTTAAAGACGGGTCAAATACATATCAAATCACATGGCAACTTACCATGTGGTAGATTGGTACTATTTGACCCGTTTTAAGATTGAAAACGTTTGTAATGTGTTGTTATTAAGACAGGGGTGTAAAACTTTTGCAGACACCAGATGCCACACCACAGCAGATAAAAAAGGCTTATTACAATTGTATGAAATCTTGCCACCCTGATTTAAGTGGTGACAACCCAGAGACAACCAATTTCTGCATGTTCATCAACGACGTTTATTCGGTCAGACTAGACTACCATGCCATTTATTTCATGCAATTCAGCTTCCAATTGCTACATTTTTTTTGTTTGCTATGTTTGGACACTGAATAAAAGGCTTTGTGACAGGTTCTTAGTGACCCAGTACAGCGTATGGTGTATGATGAAATACACGGCTATTCGTTAACTGCAATAAACCCATTCATGGATGATTCAAGCCCCAAGGATCACGTCTTTGTTGACGAATTTAGCTGCATAGGTGCGGTGCCATGGATGCTACGCTTTGTATTTGACCATCCTTTATACATTATTTATTCACTATTGAATTGCTATCATTCGTTACAGGGTGCAAAAATTGTGCGAATGTGGCACCTGATGTTTTCCAAATTGAGGAAGACTTTGGAAGAGCCAGAGCTTACAAACAATGTGGGTTCGCGGACCTAGTTCAGCAAGCAATTGATACTTGGTAGGTATCCTTTAACTGGCCTTTCTGCTTCTAAGACACACTCGTACTAGCAGATACTCCCCAAGATCGAAAATAATCCTGTTTTGCATGTAGGGAACTTTAAGATGATGTTTATGTACTACTGCTACTGATGAGTGTTGAAAAACACATCGAGTATTTTGAATTCGATTGTCTGTCTTGTCTTGCTTTTAGACATGGTAAAAGTGATCCGACTTGCTTGAAAACGACCATATCCCAACATGGTCCAAGATTCCAGGTTAACCCAAAAATGACTAATTTGAAATCACATTGAAGACTTGGAAGTTTATCTATATGAAATCTCACTTGTGAAAAGAAAGTTCCTCTATTACAGAGTATAATGTTTGAGAATGCATGCTAAGGTTAATGCTTTTTTCCCCGTAAAGTCATAGTTTAATTCGTGTATGCATTTCCAGCCCTGTTGATTGTATCCACTGGACTTCTGCTGCACAACTATCTTTGCTTGAAGATGAGATGCGGAGAGTAGAACGAGTAAATGTAAGACACACAGCTGCTCGATCCTTTATCCTTTTTACTATCCCTGTACCAAGAAACTTAGATGTGCTGTGAAGGATACTACTGTTTTGGTATCATTTCGCGTTTGGGTCAGTTTTTACCAGTAAATTTGGAAAGACCGGTCATTTTTTCAGACTATCGCCAATTTATATTTCAGTTTTTAAATTAGACATTTCAAGATTTGGATTTTAAAAGGGTAATTCAGTTTCAGATCTACTTTACTTGTTCTTTCTATATTTGGTTTGAGTCGGGTATGTTTGATATGGAAAGGAACAGACTATGATTTGGTGTTGAGTGTATCAATCCTTTACCTGATTCTATGAAACGATGGCAGGTCGCACTGATGCTGACGGGGATGGGAGCATCTTCTGATGTGTTTAGAATGGTAATACTTCTAATGTTTACTTCAGCTTTTCACCAAAGTAAAAACTTCATCTTCTAATCATCAATTAAAATATCAACTTCGCATTTCTGGGACCCCAAGGCCATACGATTGTTGGAGGATATCACTTATTGATCGACTTCTGAAACGAAAACATCGAACAATGCCTGATTCCCAATAGCTTTTTGCCAGAAATGAAGTACTTTGTATTGAAACAAACGAAAAATTTCTTTAATTTATATAATCTTCAATCCTTTACAGGATACCTTCTTTAGTCTTATAATCTTCGCATTTGAAATTGTGTAGGCAAATTCTCGATGGGAGAAACGGCAATCAAAAGTTTTGGTGAGAGCCCTTGTTGGAAATATATCTTAGTTATTTTCTTAATTTATGCAATTCTCAACTTATTGCCTCTCATAATTCTCTAAACTATATCAACCCTGAAGCTTATGCTATAAAAGCTGTAGTCTCGTGTTTGTTTTAATCTTTTGGTGCAGTGTTAATGACCCCTTGGAAAATGCCCTAGTTTTTTTCGTCACTGTTGTGTTTAAATTGTCTCAGGAGCAAGCTAGATCGAGGATGATGAAGCAGAAGGGCTCTGGCTCTCCGGATTCGTTCTGGAATGATGTTTGGGGGAAGAAGAAAGAATACCAGAGCACAGGTAACTAGATACGCTTACTATTGTATTACAGACAGCTAGCTGGGGTTTGTAGTTAGGGATGATAACTGATATTGGCTTTTGGACTGCCTTTAGACTTAATAGGTGAAAGGAAGAAACTGTGTTAGCCATACAGCAAAAGTCGTTGAACCCTTTCTATTCAACTTCCTGTTACCACAAAAGCGGAGGAGGGCCACATCGTCCCAATCATTTGTTTACCTTTTATATTCATTGTGAGGGATAATCTTAATCAAAGGTAAACAAAGGATTGGGACAAAATATGACTATATCAGCGGTGTCACCTCAGTCATATGTATCCTAGGATCGGCACAAGGGTCAAATATTGGCTGGCTGATATTGGCTATGTGAGAAGAGTCCTCATATTCGAAAAAATATTACCTCGGCAGCCCTAAAAACCTTCATAGATCACCCTATCTATAAAGCAGACGCGCTTTTGAAATTGTTTTCCTCAATCAAGAAAGCCAACATGTGTGCATGCTGATCCTTAACAAACAAAACATGCGTAAAAAGACTATCGAGTATTTGCTATTCAGAGGTTCATTATATACTATTTTCCAATGCATTATTTGCAGCTCAAGTTAAGATTCCTTACTAAACACCTTTAAGTTGAATATCTAGTTGCTCTGTTTGTCTATGACAGAAGAAGAAGTGAAAGAGCGAGCAAACCGAGCTGCAGCGGCTGCTCGGAGATGGCGGGAGTATTCGAGAAGAGGTGCCGACAATGCTCCCACCTACAAACTTCCTGAAACTGTGGAAGCCTCAAACAAGGATTAACCACGACACTCGAGACACATATGGACACTGCTCAAATGCATATAGCTATATATTCTCTTGGGATTCCTTCTAAATGTATACTTCTATATGTACATATGTAGTGTAGCTTAATATTTGCTAATTCAGTTTATTTCCTACATCTTAATTATTTAGGTCATATTGACCAGAGATTCAGAATTGTAGCAAACAATTCTAAACTTCTCAGGAAAGTATATATGTAGAATTGCAGCTAACATGTCTTTATGCAGATAATTTTAATTTCAAAATAGTTATTTTGTGTCGTTTAGAATGAAGATTTCTTGGGTTCCTTGCGTTTATAACTTTTATATCCAAGGTTTGAAGCAATCCATAGTAATTTTGATTTTTGGTATGAGCATAAAAAGGCACTCGAGATAGGCTGGAAGCCAATACATTGCCGCAAAAACTTTTGAAGATCTTCCTACTAAGCTTTTTCTTGCTTCAGCAACCCAGAACCATAAATTCAACAAATGAGCAACTAAAAGGTGCGTAATTCTACTGCTCAAGAAAGAAAGAATATTTCAGCTATATTTCTGCAAAATAATCCACCAAGTGATACAATGACATTAACAATAAGTCAATAACACTAACCCATTGCCGCAGTGGCTCTCGCAAAATGACGGGTAAGAAGGTCCGATGTATGAAGCATTATCCCAGGAAGAGGAAGTGTATTTGAAATGTCTCGAGAATTGCATTGGTCTTCTACCAAAAATCCCCACAAGAACAAGTACCATCCCTGAAATGGTGGAATCTACTAGCATCCCGAACAATGATCTCTCTTTCTTTAATCTTAGCAATGTACTTGATAGCAACATGACAGTCACTGCAAATCCGCAGGTTCTTCATGATTCGTATGGGAAAATCTGGGGGACTTATCATTAGAGCAAACGCAATCGCTAATTTCTCACTATGTTGGGCCAAACTCTCTTCCTTCTCATCCTGACCCACATCCTGCAATACAGATTCAATATCTGGTTGATACCCACATTTCTTTATCTCCGACATAAGTTCTTTCACATATGAATCTATCTCTTTCCATCTAGGATGGGTCTTGGCACCCATAGTGAACTGATAAACCTTGTTCCTGAACTCGAACCAACTAACTCCGGGTTCTTTCTTCACTCGAAGATCTTTCATGGCTTTTCTCATGGTCGATACTTCTTCCCACCTTTTAGCTGAGGCTTGAATGTTTGCAAGTAGAACATAGGAAGCAGCGTCTAAAGCGCCAAGCTTTGCTACTTCTTCAGATATCCTCATAGCCATGTCGGCATTTTTATGCATTTTACACGCAGATAACAGAACTTTCCATATGACAGGATCCGCTTTCACTGGCATAGTTCTTATCATTTCTTCGGCTTTTGATAGATAACCTGAACGTCCAAGTAGATCAACAATACATGTATAATGCTCTACACCAGGGTTTAGACCATACTTGCTTACCATTAGGTCAAGAAATTCAAGCCCTTTATCCTTTAGTCCGCAATGACTACACGCGTATAGTAGGGTCAAGAAGGTAACCTCGTTTGGTTTTAACCCTTGTCGTTCCATTTGGTCGAACAATTCGATGACTTGCTCTCCTTTACCATGGAATCCATAAGCGACAATCATGGAAGTCCATAGAACAATGTCTTCATCTTTGCGTTTCGTGAAAGCTTTGATAGAGTCTTCCAAACATCCACATTTTGAATACATGCTAATAAGTGAACTGACAACACCTTCTACCAAAGTATCCCCTCTTTTAATCACTTCGGCATGTATTTGTTGGCCTTGTCCTAGGGTCGCCAACTCAGAACATGAGCTAAGGACACTAACAAAGGTGATTCGATCAGGTTGTAATCCCGTCTTTTTCATGAGACAATAATGGTGTAAAGCACCCTCAGGACACATATTCTGAGCCATACCGGCAATAAGAGTATTGAATGACACGACGTTCTGAACCGGCATTTCTCTAATAACCCTCCCGCCTTCCTCCAAACTCTTACACCTCATATACATATTAGCCAATGCACTCCCAACTATGGACCTCACCTCATATCCACTCTTGACAGTGTAACCATGAACCTGTCTCCCACACGACAAAGCTCTCAACCCAGCACACCCTCTAAGAACACTCCCTAACGCAAACTCGTCCGGGAAAAACCCTTCTCTTTGCATCCCCAAAAAAAACCTCAAACCCTCCTCATTCTCCTCAAACTGCATCATCCCATTGACCATAGCATTCCAAGTAGCAACATTCCGTTCAGGCATTTCATCAAACACCTTACGGGCACGCTCTAAATCGCCATTTCCGACATACCCATTGATCAAAATGTTTGAAGACATAACATTTTTCTTGGGCATGACATTATACAGACCCAACATACAGTTTAAATCCCCCAATTTGCCATACATATTCATCAAATGATTGGTGACAAACTTGTCTTTGAAACAACCAGAAGTAATGGTCAAAGCATGAAGTTGTTTAGCGAGTGAAATTGATTTTGTCGAAATGCAACCATGAATTAGATGAGAGAATAAATTAGGGTTCGTCCATATTTCAAATTTGAAAGCCTCAAATGCTTGTTTAACGTACCCCTTAGAACAAAGATTGGTTAATTCGCGAATGTTGGGAGCAGAAACCTTTTTAATGGAGGATATTGTGGAAAAGTATGAGATTTGAAAGGGTTTCTTGTTGATGAACTCAGACAAATGTTGAGCACAAGTTTGATGGAAGATGCCCATGCATCCAAGATCATTCTTCACCTCTCTTCTTCTATAATGGAGTTTCACTTATTCACAGGAAAACCCTTTACAAAAACAAAAAGGAATTCACGGGCTTTTTTTTTTTTTTAAACTTGGGATAGGACCAACCTATCTCATCCTTTCGGATGAGCGAGGTCAGTTGAAGCCAACGGCTTTCAAACCACCTCGAAAGAGTTGGACACGAATGTCCAACAGAAGCCATGAAGTCAGCAACCTTGTTGGCTTCACGGAAACAATGTTTAATTATCACTTCAAAAATACGGGATTTTGTAGTCATTTTATGGTCTAATTTATGGTGGCTTGTTTTCCGAACGTGGTCACATTTGACAGTAAAATGGTTGCAAAATCCCGTCATTTTGGAAAATACCAAAATAGTCCGTTTGAAAAGAGATAAACTGAAATGAATTTTGTCAACTCTTTTTGAGGAAAAAAAAGGACTTTGATTATCCATAATTCTTAGTTACGATTTTAGACAATGTTATTGTTTTTTCAAATTGGTCGTATTTAGTATTTACGAGATATTAGGTTGACTAAGAAAATTATTGTTGTTTGAACTCGTGGTCGAGTGAAAGATATACATGATTACTAATTCCAACTCCAACATAGTAGAATGGTACATCTTGCTCCCGTTTTCATAGCTCCAATTCCCATCCTAAGTGATGAAAAATACCCCTCATACCCTCATTCACAATGACTATTTCTTGCCCGGTGTGGTACTCACTTGAGCCTAGAATCTCCCCAATTTATGATCATACCACTTTCAAAACTCGAAGAAAGACACATAGGGAGATCAACCAAGACATTGTCAAGCACAACCAACTTCATTTTATAAAGCATCTTGGTTTCCAACCTTCTTTTCCATATGCCAGTTACTATCGTGTGTTGGCAAGCACGACAACATATTCAAGGAGTATGGTATAAATCCTTCTGCTTGGGGTCCCGACTACACTCATACCTGTGGTGGTTTGAGTGGTCAATGGCTTGGAGAGAAGAAGTCAATGAAGCTCATCTTAAAGGATCGAGAGTGGATAACACTTGTACTATAGGCCATGATCTGATTCAAAGAGGCGTGGATTACAATACGGATGATGAAGTCGTTCTTCGATATAGAATGCGGTTATCGGTAGCTGCTTTTGTCCGTGAGGGTTGTCACTCGTTCCCTACATTGTCAACTGGTTAGAGGGATTTAGAGTTAGAGGGAATTAGAATTAGCTCAGCTGTAGTTTTGGTACTTTCTTGTAGATACCCCAGTATCTGCACCATCCAAAAACCGCCCGATGATGATCGGATTACAACGTGTTTTGATATGCGTTCGTGGATTGGCTATACATGAAACATTTTAATGCGTTCCTCAGATATGAAGAATAATTCAAAAATGGTTTTCTAACTACATTTTCATTAATACAACACTATTTAGAATTAAACTCACTCTGGGCCCAAAACCGACTTCGAAATTCTCAACCTGAGTCAAGCATGCAAAACCTTCCCAACATAACACGTAAATATCATCTTGGATTACCATCTTACACGACATGATGGTAAACACCACAAATCACACTAACCAAACATCGGATAGAACAAAAGAGAAAATACAAATTTGTGAAAAGGACAAGATACCCATTTATGGTGCAAACATGCTAGCGCCCCTACTCGCCTTCTCCTTGGCCAGCAAGCAAACACAATTAACTTAACATTCCTCTAAAA
>JAGPOY010002821.1:0-14128 GCA_018983105.1 Silene uniflora
TGTACGGAGTAGTAGTTAATATGGTTTCAAAATTTTTTTTTTGGTGTACAGTTAAAATTCTAACAAAGCTAATAGGAGTATCCTTCTTGAAAAGTGACACTTAGACGTAATTAAGGAGTATTAGTAGAATATGCATGGAATTATATCTACTGTTACATGGTTGACATTGTGTATTTGTGCCCTACCCAACTATGTAGTTATTATTATGAATAAATTATTTATTTATTTTTATTAAATAAAACCAATTTTTCTATAGCCAATGAAATCGCTCGAAAAAAGTTTCCTTTAATAATATAGATAGATAGATATTGATTTATAATAGTTTAGTAATTAGATATTTAGATTAGTAATTAACAATTTATTTCAGGTCACCATGGTCTGTTTGAGTTATAATGCTACCCACCTATTGTAGATGGGTAGTAATTGACAATTTATTTAGTAACTAGTTTTAAACCCGTGGAATTCACGGGAAGTAAATTGAATTTGTTTATAAAGAACATGTTCTTATAAGTTTCAAAAATTAGTAGTTATGATTTATACAAATAAACATTGGCGAAATAAGAGCTGCGAATTAGCGTTGGATATAAGTAAGATATTACTTATTGTTATAATGCTATTTAAATTTAATGAATACTTATAAGTTTAAGAAAATATTCCATAATAAATATTATATTATACTCTGTACAATTTATTTAAAATATAATAATTGCTACCAATGGTATGCGGAAGTGCTTATTGCGTAATGTCCATTTAGACTTGTCAAAGCTTGACACGACTCGTAAAAAAAAACCGACTCGGCCGATTTCTAAGGGCCAAGTACCCGTAAATATTGAACGCGTCCGTAAATGACCCGTTATTTTAGGGTCAAAACCCGACCCAATAGGTCAAAGATAGTTCAAGAATATTATGAAATATTAATAATTTTATATTTTATTTGAAATTATAAATAGAAAATAATGATTTTAATACTTTAAATAACAAGTAATTTTAAATCAATTTTATCCAATTTTTATATGATTTAATAATAAAATAATTTTATTTTTATAATATATTAGCATAAGTACCATGTAATTAATATTTTATATAAAAACACGTTTTTCGGCTGAAAAATGAAAAAAATAAAAGACATCATAAATTTTTGTTTGGTCGTATTCTGACCCTGATCCAACCCGAGACCCGACATTGTATCTAACCTGACTTGTATTCTGACTTGGCCCGTTTGACAGGTCTAGCAATCTTTATTCTTTCATAACGTATATTTTTCCAAGTCACTACATATTTGATTATTATACTTTGTTAGATCAAACTATTATAAGAATATAAAAATTCTTATGGAAAAAAATTAGAAGTTCAAACGATCTGTTGTTTTTGTAACTTCATACGTAACTATATTATATTTTTATATTTATTTTTTTGTATTGATATTAATTTTAAGTATAACTTAGTTATTTTATGACGAAGTCATTTGAAAAGACGATTCTAAGTTTTCATTGCGTATGACATATTGTTAGTTTTATGAACAAAGTTTCCCATGGTAACTATTATCCCAATTCGACAATTGAATTTGAAATAATGTTTAAGAAGTGTAGATGTGTAGTAACTGATTATGGAAACAAATAATTTCGCCAATATAATATATTGTTGCCGATTTAAAAGCATCCTATTTCAGTACATTTTTTACCAATATTATCTCTAATCAAGGAATATTTGACATGTCAGCAACTCTTAATTATTACGATGTCATCTAAGCTCTTCCTTAAATGATTAATATATGTATGATGTGTGAAATGTACTGAAATTTGACGCGTGGCAGAAGGCATCTGCCGATGACACGTGGCAGGTGGTTTCTACTTTAATATAATATATACTCCCTCCTATTCTAAATAACTCTCACTATTTCCTTTTTCATCTACTCACAATACTCTCCCTATTTCCTTATTTGGCAATTTTTTATAATTTATTTTAATCATCTCACCCACAACAATACCCCACAATACCCATACTTTATCTTATTTTAATTACCTTACCTCACAACAATACTTATTTTAATCACACAATACCTTCACTCTCTCCAATTTTGTACCCCCACTGCAATACTTTACCATATAATACTCCCTCCATTAATTCTCGTGCCCTCCCTAAATAGGGAGGGTTATTTAGAATAGGAGGGAGTATGATATATGATTATAATGAAAAAAACTCAAAATTTTGAGTTTAATTAAAAGATTATAGTATAATTATACTTATAATAAGATTATATTTGAAGGAAAAGATAATAGTTTATTAAAAGAAAGTTTTAATTGTTCTCATTAAACTAAATGCATTTTGGAGGAAAAAGTGGAAAACTAAGGGTAAGATTATTGGTAGTCTTGAGACAAGACTTTGGTAAGTCTTAAGACAAGACTTACTCAAGACTACCAATAATCTACCCTAGTCTTGACAAAGTCTTAAGTTGAGTTTTGGATTTCCAAGACTCAACAACTCAACTTAAGACTTTGGTTGAGTCTTAACCCCACCGTAAAGGGAAATTATCCAATGAGTAGATATCATGTGTCATTTCTTTTTTGTAAAAAAAAGGATAAAGTGAAAAGTAGAGTCTAATGTGAGTCTGACGGATAATGTATAGAGTATGAAGTGAGTCTGAGATGGGCCGAACAATAAAGAAATAATAAAAGTTAGTAAGAGGGTGATTGCCAAAAGGACAACAAAAAGTACATAAAATAGACATTTAAAAAAAGCGAATTTGAACATTTCTAGTATTTTAAGAGATTTTTCTTAAATTCAGGGGTACAGGGTACCCAATACCCAACTTGCAACTACTAATGTACCATTGTATTTTGGAAACAGATGGATAGCAGGTAAATTAAAATTCGAAAAAATACCAGAATATCAGGTAGAAAAACTCATAAACTTATTTAAACATTGCAGTAAAAATAACGGAAAATGCATGCGATATCCCTGATATATGAGGTTTGACATTTTGTGCGAAATATCCTATTTTTTATCCGGAAAACTTTAAGAGGTCATAACTTGTGTTTATGAGCTCATAAATGACGATTTTTTGTAAATCGATCATCTTTGCGAAAACTAAGGCCTGAAAGGAGATATGTCGAGTTTGGAACTCGTGACCAAGACATTTGGTCACTCTAAGTTTGTTCATTCCAAAAATTCTTGACGTATAAAAACTCCAAGCCACGAGATCCAAATACAACATTTTTTTTTTTCAAATTGTAGTTCTCGGATAGATGATCGATTTGAAAGTAAAAATTTACGGTGTACCCTCGAGTTTTTCGGTTTTCTACGGTGTACCCCTACTTTTTTGAAGTTCTACGGTGTACCCCTGAACTCTATACTAATGTCTATACCATAACCTTATTTATTGTCTTTGATATGTTAGTTCTTAATTTATCTATTAAATCGTTTATTTTTCATTTCAATTACTCGATAACCTACTCATTTATTTATTAATTCGCCAAATTACCCATTAACCCACCAAATAGTATACGAATCTAACTAAAAATTCATCAAATCTCCATTATCATTTCATGAATCATACTAACAGTTTTAAATAACACTTTTTGCTTATGAAAAGTGATTTGTTTTTTTTTTTTGATGACGAGGAGGTTTAATCCTCTCTGGCACGCAGCAATACCATGCTAACCACCACGTACCATGTAAGCTCAATCCACGGGGTTACTCCTCACTGGAAGACATGTGGCCAAGTCTCATCATCTAGGGAGATTCGAACCCAGGACCCATGAAAAGTGATTTGTGATGCTTGTCACATAGGATGGTGATAGAACATTAAAGAGTCAGAGTTAAAGAAGGTCGTGATAGAGAAATAAGTAAGAAGTTTAGGGGTACACTATAGAACTTCAAAAAACTAGGGGTACACCGTAGAAAACCGAAAAACTCGAAGGTACACCGTAGAATATCCAAAAAATTAAACAATCAACCATGGCGGTGAAAAAGAACATTTGATCAATGTGCCTTCGTTTTCAACCATGATTATGGGATGTCGTCGATTCAGAATAATCAAATATTAAATCGCCTGCTGTGGGTCCATTAGGTAAAAATCTTTCATTTTATTTTCTAAACTTTTCTGGCCACGCTTTTGTGTTCTTCGTTCAATGCTTTTTGTCTGCATTTCAATATCTCAATTGGTAGATTAAATTCAAACAGTTGATCTTGCTTAAGACTGTCTTAATTGTAATTACAGATATTTGTCGTGAGTTTAGTATTGGCTCCGTTCCAATTGTTTATTTACTTTTAATTAAAACGGCCCTCGTAAAGAATAAAAAGAGTAAACAAATGATTGACGGAGGAAGTAGTTTATTTGATTTGATGCTCCATATTTTGAACTTTGGAGTTTGGACTAGTGTTTGATTCACTCATAATCTTAGGTGTCGTTTGGTTGTCCCATTAAAAGTGGGTGAATTGGAAATTCACCAATTCACGTGAATTGGAAAACTGGAGGTTGAAAATCAAGTGAATTGCATTTTCCTAAGAGCTCCAAATTCCTCCCTTATGGAGGAGTTTAATTACCTAACCCCTAGGTAATTGGAAACTCCTGCATGAATCCAACTCGCGATGCCAACCAAACAAGTTTTGGGCAATTCACGTGAATTGACAAATTCACGTGTTTTGTAAAATCATGGGAAATTATTTCGCGTATGGCAACCAAACGAGGTTAGTTGCTCTGATAGACCAGTAAATGATTGAATTTGTTTAAAGTCCCACCATTAATAATTACACTCTTGAGTTTTTAATCTCCAAGCAATTAGTATCTGACTTCGTAATACGCAAACATGTGCATATAAGGGGTTGTTTATTTGCACATGAAATTGAACTTTCTATCGAACTATGCTTCTTAGGACTTGCCAATTCACGGGAAATGATATTGTTGATTGATGTATGAAATAGATCTTGTGGCAATAGAACTCCCTGCGTATTACGGAGTAGATTTTTAACCAAATGCCTTGTTGGTACCATGGGTTTAAGCGGAAGAATGAATGTAGACAGGAGTGTAATATAAGTCAATTTATAGGCTTAATTGATATCTTTTTGTACGTTTGAGAAGCTTTTGATTAATTGAAGCTACCAATTGTTCCGTCTTCGGCTCATTTTGGCACTGCACTTACACTTATTTGACCAATATTTTCGGAAGTGTTTGGATAATGCCATTTTGGCACTGTATGCTGGCTGTCTGATTAGTCTGGTATTAAAGATGGATAACGGTCTTAATCTTGGAGTTGGTTCTCAACGTAGGTTCTTGGTCATGATGTTATAATTGCACCCCCTACTGCACAAAATACGGCTGCAATGACCTTCAAAACCATTGTAATTCGTTCATGATGCTTGTTGTGCCAAGGTGTAATAATATGGTTGAAGGCATATCTAACTTGACTAAATACTACTTACTTAATAGTGTATTTCTGCCTACCCTGCCTAAATACGTTGCGTGCTGGGATGCTCTGCTGGGTAGATTATTGTAAAAAGGAGCACTTAACACAGTAGTATTAATAGCTTCAGGAGATGGCTTTGTTAGTTTGTTACGTCTGTGATCTGGACTAAGAGATATTTACCTTTCTACTGATCAACTATGTTTTTACACCCAACAGATTAATTTTTGATTTGCTATAAAGGTTTTTCCAGTAGCATCTTTTAGAAGCAAAAATTCGGACAATTTGGTATTAGTCAGGCCTTCAGGGTTACGGAGAGTAAGTGGAACGCAAATGTACATGCATCCCTACCACCTTACCCCTAGCCATTATAGAGTTCTTTCAAAACTGTTACATAAGAGTTGACTCCCAGAAATGCAATCGTATATCAAGAGAACAGGTTCCTACTCAGTTTTGTACTAATTGAACCCTTGTGTTTGAGTTGCAAATGACTGAGTGAGCTCTACAGAAGTTTCATACTGGTTAAACCCTTCGAATAAGGATCATCGGATTCCTACTTGACTATCAAAAGACTTGGGCCTATGATTTGTTTATTATTGATGTATATTATCAATCTTATTATTATCAACAATGATCTTGTCAGTTAATACCTATCGACTTTTGGGATGCTAGAAACTTGCTGAATGTCGTCAAATCCTTGCCTCCTTAATGGAGATATCGTTTGATCTAATTTTGGGTTGTTTACTGTTATGGATGGTCATTGGGAAAAGGGGAACTAAATCAAAGTTGATTTTGATATAATCCATTTTTTTATATTATTCGCAGTAAAGAGAAACGAAAGATCTGATTATTTTTTCTGTTTGGACTTGTTTTTTTTTTGGATTAATGCATAACTGAATTGTTTTTGTTCCCGCCTCCAGCCTCTAGTTTCCTAATATGAGTTATGCTCTGTGTTGTGCATTGCTTTGCTGATATGCTTACTGAATTTATATTGTTTGAATACCACCAGTTTTGGCTTTATGATAAATAACCCTTAAAACACTTGTATACTCCCCCGTCTCTCTATAAGGTTCAGTCTTTCAATTTTAGGTCGTCTCACAAGTCACAATAAGGTTCACCTTTTGCTATATTCCTTTTTTGTCTGGTTTTAGTGGTCATTATAAGTTGCAACTCCACATATTTCTCAGCATTCATTTTCATCCACACATTCTTACTGTAGGAGGTGAAGCTTATTAAGAGACGGAAGGAGTATAATTCTTCTCCTCTCATTTACACTCTCCACTTTATTTTCTTTTAATTGAGGTATTACGAGTGTATTTTCATTTTAGCCTACATGTATAGAAAGGGATAAACTGATCAAGTATGTTGGGATTAGCTAAAATGATAAGGTGATCAATCTCTTTAGGACCAAAGGAGCAAATGTTGCGATTTTAATTAGTTCATAGTATTAAATCTCAGTTTCGTTCGTGGTATTGATTGCGAGCTTATGGCGTCCTAATCTTGCTTAATGGGGTTAGTGCCGCCTTAAAAGTTGGTAAAATGCAGTCGTAGTGAGCTCGGAAACCTTTATAACTCGGTTGTGTATGGTTATGGCGGTTGATATTTAAACTATATATTCTATTTATGTATTGTTGTTTGAGTATATGCTTGGTGTTATTCAAATCAGTACTTCTTGCACTTGTAGGCTTGCTGATGAGCATGACTTTCACATTTTATTATTCAAAGAAAACCACTTGAAGGTTAAGACGAACTCCCGTGGTGATTAACTAGAGTAATATACATGCATAGTTGACTTAGAATAGTACGGAGTCGTATATACTCCTCTTCATTTAATATTTTTCATGCAAGTATACTCCTTAATTTCCGAGATGAAATTTGATTTGCTGGTTAATTTTCTGTAATTCACTTTAAAAGAAATAAAAAATATTTATCTGTATAGTTGTCGTCTTTAGCACCCATATATGCAACTTAACTAAGTCTTATGGACTCAAGAAATTCCTTCTTCTTTGGCTCACATGATGATATATACTCCAGAAACTGAGCAAAGTTTGTGTCCCTATAGCGTCTTGGATTGTCTTCGTTAATAAGTTTGGGCGAAGGCTGAATTATATGCTCAAAAGGAAGACTATGCAGAGAAGCTAGTGTAACACGCGTTCTCTCTTGATTCACTATAACTCTGTGCAGCACACTCTTGTACCTTCCATTGCTAAATATCTGTAAAAAAAGAACCATGTCAAAGACAGTTGTTAGTTACTTCATCTTTGAAGATGTGAAGTGTAGTCTTGGGTTCAAAGTCTGTTTGCATGAAAACGGTCCTTGCTTGATGGATGAACGAATTTAACAAAGAAATTGTTCAATGCTTTTTTTTTCCTAATCTGTTCTGCTTAATTGATGAGAATTTTACCTCTAGATGGTCTCCAATATTTACAACAAAAGCATTTGGTATCGGCTCAACTGTTAACCATTTCCCTTCATAGTGTATTTGTAAACCCTTGACTTCGTCCTGCAAAAGAAGGGTGAGGAAGCCGTAATCGGAGTGTGGTGGCATCCCTAGAGTGAGATCAGGTTGCGGGCATGGTGGGTAGCAGTTAGCCACCATTATTTGACTCCCTTCTTTAAATTCTTGCAATATATCACTTTCTTCTGTCACATCCATTTCTTTGTCTATCAGTCCAAGGCTTTCTAGGATGGCCTCCATCAGCATCAGGAACAGGTTTCTGGTTTCCTTTGCGTAAGCCGTTGCTTGTTTCCTGTAGATAGACGTGGAGTAGGGGACTGTTAGTTCAGCTGTGTTTGCTTACATTTTTATTTCTAATCTGTAGAGACAACTAGAAACCTCTAGTTTTTCTTCTTGTAAAATAGCAAAAAATGATTTGTGGTCCTCGCAGTATCCTGAAGATTTGTTTGGTCAGGTAATGTCAACTATCAAGGCAATGGTTATGATCAGTAGCAAAGGCATTAAGGAGGGTGTGGGACCCCTAATTTTGGTAATTTTACTGTAGAAGAACTAGAGTCTAAAATTTTTTATGGACTTTGTTGCATAATACAACTAACTTATCCTGTTGGTGATATAAAAAAAAAACTTATCCGGCAAGGCTGCATACGTCTGAACCCCCTTACCTCGCAATTTGCGGGAGCCATTGAGACACTAGGATAATGTTGTTGACACCACACATCAGTATCCATTTCATGAAATATTTTTCCGCTACCATTACCAAAATCCGCCCATGGTAGTACTTTTCTTTTTACAGACCTGAATATAATTTAACTTAATACTCGGTAACAAACTAGCTTTACAAACCTTAGGTCTCGTGGTGACAAAGGCCAGTGACAGTGGCCATCTGGTAAAGGATGACAAACGACCTTGAGAAAATCTCTCCAGTAGAAAACACCATCTTTGCTTTGATTAAAGCTTGTTCCATATCTAGCTGATGTTTTCATGTCTGGTGACATGTAGTTGGATCTCTCTTCAAAAGGGAGCTCAAAAAAACTCTTGCAGAGACCTATCATACTGTTTATAATGTCTACGGGTATGCCATGATTCACCACCTGCTTAGAATACGCAATGAAATTGGTTAGTCGTATGCTCTTAACTTGGTATTATTTTACTTGCTAAGTTAGCTCACATCCATAGTTCGTTTGCTCAAACTTTGATGCGTATAGTTTGAATTCTGTAACTAACAGAGTAGAGTATGTTTTTGATAATGTAATTATTGCAGTTAACTCACCTGAAAGAAGCCATATTGCTCACAGGCATTTGTAAGGGCATTGAGAACTTGTGACCGATTAGGGCCTTGCAGTTCAGCAAAATCTAACACTGGAAGTCTGATGTTTGTTCTATCAGAATGTAGTTCTTTTCCAGTGTTGGGACGATCTGAGATTGGCAGTATGTATTTTCTTGGAACTTTTTCAATACCATTTTCATGTAGATGCTTCACACCTTTATGAAATTTGGTTTCAGAGTGGACATTATTCATCGTCTTTTCTGTTGTATGTGAGATAGAGGGAGACATTGTGTATTTGAACACCCTGTGACATGCATTTAGAGAAAAATAAGACAAATTAGCGATGATCTTATATAAAACAACTAAGACGGTTTGACATTAATATAATGTGATACCAACCATTATATTTATGAGACAGTCTCATATAAGAATTTGTGTTTCATGTTGATCTTTACATGAGATCGTCCCATAAAATAAATATGTTTATAAATAGGTGAAGGGGAAATCAAAACTGACATGATATGTACCTTTTTTGGGAGATGAATGCATAAAATGAAATGAAACTTCTGAGGTTTATGAAAATGCAGCATTGTATTTATAGGGATGGCTTTGGATGAGTACGTCAGGGCCACAACTTTACTACAAGCTTTGGTTTTCAGCAGGGTATGTAAATTAAAGGAAATAAGTAGAAGTAATGGTTCCTGTTTAGCTACACCGTTGACTCTATTTGGGGTCAAAACATGAGTTTGTGGGGTCTCCAGGTTTCTCTACTTGCTTCCTGTTAATTCTTCTTGAAGTGGTAGATGCAAAACTCTTGACTTTTTTTGTAAAAAATGCTCGTTTAGGTAGGGCCTCTTTCAATGACAGAGTTTCTAGTTTTTAACTAAGTCAAAATTTACAAGTCTTTCAAATATTGTTGGAATAAATCAGAACCGATTTATTAAAGTGTTCACACTTTTTATATTGCGGGCGAATAATCTTATGAATTATATGCCCGCAATATCTTTCTGTTATGGGTCATACAGGTACTAGTTGTTTATGCTGATTAAACACAGGGGTATATTGCCTTTGGGGAGACTTCGAACCAATGGGGCAATGTTATTATTGTACTCTGCATAGTTTAATTAGTTGATAGACACAATTGGCCATTGTATCTTTCCCCAGGTAAAAAGGTTGATCCTTTTTATTTGTTTTCTGAATTACAGCAATTGGATGTGTAATTGAGTACAACAGTACAGCAGAACAACCAATTAGTAGTACTAGGTCTAATATGATTACATGTAGAAAATGTTTATATATTTCTAGATGTAAGGTTTGGGAGAGTTCACTACAGCACCCTGATAGATTTTCTTAAAAATTCACATCATCTAGGTTACCTGTACTATTCTCTCTCTGTTTAATACTTATGCCTGACACGGATTAGGTAGTCATCGGTATTTTATTTTGGACACTGTATCGCGATTAAGTTATCAAAGCTTTTGAAAAATATTGCCATTACATATTAGGTTAGGTGTGGGATTTTGTTCAAGTTGGGACGAACGAACCCAAGATTAAATGTGAAACTGTGAAAAATATACAGTACCATGTGTACATTCATTCAAAGCAATTTTGCATCAAAATTTTATGGAAACTATCTAAGCTTAATACTTGGAGGTAGCCTTGCCTTTCAACCCTCCTGTGTGTTATGCGTATTTAACTTTATGGTTTTCGTGTTTATTTGACATACATGTTGTTGGTGAGAGGGTGGTACCGAGACTCGGCTCCACCCTGGTAGCGCCATCTCATTTTAGTAACCATGTTTTGGAATTTACTTAGTCTATGTCAGCTCACTTATTGGGAGATAATTCAACTATTCAAGCTTATTCTTTTATTCCCTGCAGGTCATAACCTGGAGTGTTCCTGGAATGAGCAAGTGACAGTATTCTGATTTGCTGATTTGTGTCAAGTCTGGCCATGCATAAATTAGCTAAATGCGTAAGAATTCTGAGACTGACTTGATTTAAATGCTTCAAATCTCATGTTCAAAGTCGATGATTCGTTTGACTTCCGCATATTTAACTGTGATGCTAGATTTCTTAGAGATAGTTCATCATGTAGAGTTACTATTTGAATATGTGATGACATTTTTCCATGTTTTGTGCTCTGTCCGATCTACTTGATTGTTGACATTTTCCTTTTCGGCTGTTCCATTAATTTGTTATAGAATTTATATTTCCTATTTTGTATCTTTTAAGTAATCTAAATTAGAATTAAACCCACCACCTCTTTTCCTCTCTCCCAATCCAACTCATATATATGACCCATACACTGCCACCTCCAAGTAGCTGCGCGCCTGCGCACCCCACCATTTCCACCCCTAGCTGTGCTCGACTTTACCACTTACACTCTTAGCCATCATTGATTTTCTTGGATTAACAATAATGTGATTAGATTATGCAGACTTTTCATGTAACTGTTGGAAGGCTACAAGTACATCTCATTTTCTCACGATTTAGAGTTGGCTTAAATGTGTTAACTGCTCTTTTTAGCGCTTTATTGAAGTATAAGTACTTAGTTTCGATGGTGATATAAGGTGATTTAGGATGAAATGACAGATTTATGTGTATTAGGGTCATAAAATGATTATTGCCCATTAGGCAGAGTTGGTTGTTAGGGTGGAGGCAGATAACGATAAGGAAATGATGGGATGTGGCTGAGGTTTAGAACAGACCACTGTAGCGTGAGACTGGGCTGAGTGGGTGATCCGGATGATTGAATGGTCGGATTGAATTGGCATAGCAATATGACATAGTTGGGGTTGTCGTGACAACTATAAACGAGTGCAATGTGATGCGATGTTCGCGTGGACAAAGGTAACTCACCGACAAGAGTGTGGCATGCCAACGTGAACATCATGTAAGTTTACTTAACGTTATCTGTGTATTACACTATTTAATTACTCAAGTTATAAGGGCTTCTAGCCAAATATTATAGCTACGGCCTACGAGTGCTAAACGGAAGTTTCATAATTCGTGACGTGACTCACTCCAATAGTGATAAGTAAAGAAAGTGTTGGTGGTGACTGGTGATGATGGGGAGAGGCCAGAGGGACGAAAAATACATTATTGTTCAAGTAGTCTTGTAGGACGGGATTTTTTCACCTAAGAATTTGTAGTGCAGGAGTCACTTGTTACCCGGCCCTCTAAAAGCAAGCCGTTATTGTACACCAAGTGGTTCATTAAAGTCTTGTAGGCAGTGGTTTGTTCTTGTCCGAAAGACTTTCAGTATTTTAACGCTGAACTTTTTGTCCTTTGCTCTCTATCCGGTGTACGTCTTTCGTGGTACGTCAGATACCATAGGTCTTATGTCTGTAGTACTCACTACCACAATTTTTAATACAAGCTTTCTTTTCACATGCAGTTGCCATCCTTTTCCATTACGAGTTGGACCCGTTCTTTTGTTTTCTCGGCATTATTATATACTCCGTATTTATCTACGCTTTCATAATTCTGCTTGTCATTTTTCAAGTCTTCTAATTTCTCAACCATTCATATCTGATAAGTTTTGGTAATTCTTTCGTAGCTATGCTACTAAATTTGGGTTGCGAGTTTGCGACAACGTATAACAACCAAGTTCTAAAAGACTTTGATGGTTATTGCAACCATGTTTTTAGTTGGTATTTGTTGCATTTACCCCGCGAATAGAATCAAGCCACGGTGGTTCATCCTTAGATCAAGACTAAACACCAAGATTTAATACCGTGCTCATGCTTAACTGTTCGAAAGCTGACTTTTTAATCGTTTGTTATGCTTATCTAATTATGGGCAATACCTTTGACTTTATCAAATTGTCAGCATGACAGGTATAATATATTGATATAGGAGTTTACTTTGTGTATATAATGTCAAAGTTTACTCTAAGCTCGGCGTTGTACAATGCATGACTAAATGTCAACTCTAGTATGTGATTTGGCTTACGTGTGTAATTATTTTGTAATGAGATTTGACTTTCTTGTGATATTGCTCTCCCTAAGTTATTGGTCGTACAGTCGTATTCTGGCAAATCTGTATCTGTAGAATAATTGGAACGTGGTATGACTAGGTCGTGAGGTCGTCTACTGTTGGTTTTGTCGAAAGAAACTGTTATGGCTGTTCCATAAGAGTTGCATTTTAAAATTAGAGGTTATAATCGTCGTATGTTTGATAGTGTAGTTTTTGTACATTCGAGTATTCGACACCCTCCTCGATATGTGGGAACCATAGAAGCACTGGGTTAATGTTGTTGTCGATGAGTGTTACCTTCTTACAATCCTTTTGTCCATACTCGCTCTTTACAAAAGTAAAAAAAAGTCATCATAGGCTGCAAACAGGGGCGGAACTGGGCCTAGGCTACTCGGGCTGCAGCCCGAGATAGTTTCTGGAAAAATAATATATAAAATACAGTGCATTGTTGTATCGTACTGATACTAGTGGCTTTGTGGTTGAATTTCCACTTCCCACAGAGGAGGTGGAGGTTCGAATCTTACAATCCCCAGTTTTGGACTTATTTTTTCAGCAAACAATTATGTGTGAGAATTAAATTGATTCTCTTTCCTTTTTTTTTTCCTTAATATTGTCTTTGCTTTCTTTGTTTTCCCTATTATGTGTTTTATTGTTTTTCTTCGTACTCGGTCCATGAGGCTTCTATGTGTTGTAATCTTCTTAGTATTCTTCGTGTAACCAAGTAATATAATTTTTAATCCATTTGAATTTCCCTTTGTCCCAACCATTTGTTTGTCTACTAATTGAAACGGAGGGAGTACCATTTTATGTCTAACAAGTGAGTTATAATCGAATCACAAAATGTGTTATATACTTCCCTTTCTTTATCCAAGTAATTTTGTTTACTCGAAAGGTGCGTGCCCATAATTCGATACACATAATTTCAATTCGAATGAGTAATTTTGTTTACTCTAACAAGTAATTTTAGTTTCTTTTTAATCTCAATTCGATACACATAATTTCAAGTCGAACGAGAGAGACT